>PVJI01017870.1:0-34649 GCA_004026765.1 Micronycteris hirsuta
GGACTTTGAGTTGGAGCAGGCTTTGGCTTCAAGCAATGTTGAGGCTCTTGGATCTTCTCTGCAGACCACTGAAGTCTCCTGTGCAGCAATAAGTCTTTCACTTTCGTATCATTCCAGTCGTCACTGGAGTAGGTCTCAAGAAACTAAGATTCCTTTCAAAATCTCTTCTTTGCATTCACAGCTTGTGTAACTAATTTTGTGCAAAATGACTAGTTTTGGGGCAGTCTTGGCTTTCAACATGCCTCCCTCACTCAGCTTGATTTTTTCCCCCAGCTTTTGATTTAAAGGAAGAGATGTGTGACTCTTCGTTTCAGTTGAGTCCATAGAGTCCAGTGGTATGGATAAGTTCAGTATTGTTGTTTCAGGGAATGGGAAAGCCAGAGAGCTAGTGAGACTGGAGAACTGTCAAGTGACAGAGCAGTTGAAACACAGCAACGTTTACAGAGTAAGCATGCTGTTTAATGCTTGAGTGCAGTTCGTGGGGCCTCAAAAGAGTTACAATATTAACCTCAAAGAGCACTGATCCCAACTCACCATAATAAAATCATGAAAAAGGTGAAATGACATGAGAATATCCAAAATGTTGCACGGAGGCATGAACTGAGCAAGAGCTGTTGGAAAATGGCTCATTTACACTTGTTTAACACAGTTTTCCCAAAAAACTTCAATGTGAAAAACCCAGGATGAGCGAAGTACAAGAAAGGAAAGAATAAGTGAGGTATGCTTGTAGTAATTAATTTTCCTTGAAAAAGGGCTGTTCTACCTAAATCTACTTAAGTGACTTTTTTGGTGGCTATTTTGTGTATTTCAAGGAATTTATCCATTTAACCTAAATTATGACATTTCTGGGCATACAGTTAAGACACACCCATAATTTACGGATAACATCTGTGGAGTTAACCATGATATGATGGTTAGTGTTTTGTTTTGATGGGACTGGAATGAGGTTTCACCTAGATAGCTGGTAGAACATTATTTCTGGGTGTATTTGCAAGGGTATTTTTGAAAAAGATTTTGCATCTGAATATACTGAGTAAAGAATGTCCATCTTCACCAATGTGACTGGCCTCAAAACACCAAAGGGCCCAAGAACGAAAAAAAAAAAAAAGAAAGGAAAAGAAAAGGCAACTTTCCTCAGTGTAAAGTTGAGCTGCCTTTAGATTTTAATAAAGTTTCTCCAGATTATTTTGGGGGCAAATCATGGCATTCTCAGTCTCAATAGCTACATGAGGAAAATCTATAACATATGACCTCGAGCACACAATTATGTATATGTTACATACAATCTCCCTATTGCTTCTGTTTCTCTGGAAAACCCTCACCAGTACAAGTAACAATCACACTTCCATTCTTTGTAATGGTAGTTTTATCTTCTCTCTTTCTCTAACTTGTCTGGGACTGACTCTACTAATTGAGCCAATAGTCAATTTTCAAAATTGATTATTTTTAACGAATGAGTTTTCAGTTTTGTTCCTATTTTTTTAAGTCTCACTGATTTCTGAACTTAATTCCTTACTTCTGCTTCCTTTAGGCTTAATTTTCTCTAATTTCTTCAACAAAGAAAAAGCTCATATCCCATAAATTGAGGGCTTTTTGTCTTCATTTAGTTCAAAATTAGTTTTGACTTGTAAATCTTCACCCAAAATTCATAACTGTGCTGTTAATTTTCAAGTATGTAGGAATTGCCTTTTAGCTACTTTACTCTAAATTATAATTACACTGTGTTCTGAAAATGTACTTAATGTAACTTGTATTCTCTGTATTTCATGGGGATTCCTCTGTTTAAGAATATTATGTGTGTCGAAGAATTACTGCTGCATTCTACTGTTAGCAGTGTGTCCTACCAGCAGCTCAATTCAATTCAAACTGTGATTGTTAATACTGTCATTTGGAGTAACCAAATATGTATTTTACCCCACTGAAAATAAAATTTTGGGGTCAGGTGGGTTATTTAATTATTAAGAAGTGTTGGCAATACCAATGATAACACAGATTCTTCTACCTCATGAAGTATGTAAGTTTTAACCTCATGTATAGTTATGCTGTCAACTGTGGATATATTTAGGAGCGTTCTTTTTAGAAAGTATGTTTCACTATTCCTTTAATTACAAGATGCGATTATCTTTACATTAAGATAAAATTCGTTTATAATATACATTCTTAACAAATTTAAGAGCTAAGAACACTAGTATGTACTTCCAAGTATAATGTAAACTTATCATTTTTGGAGTAATCCTGATTCCCCTTCTTATTCCTGCTAATATTCTTATTTCATTTTACATATTTTTTGCTATAAACACCAATATATTGTCATTATGAATGTTTTAAAGAGTGTGCTACTGCAACACATTTGTGTTATATTGCTTAAGACAAAAGAATGAAACCTGAAGATGGTGGTGAGGAGTGAAGCCTAGTTCTCCTTGTGCCCAGCTGGAACACCTAGCCAATCTGAGGAACAGAATTAAAAGCCAACCAAATCCCAGCCTATAGGAAGTTTGGAGGCAAAAAAATGTAGAGGATATTGAAAAACTGATGATGAGGAGACTGTGCTGGGATTGGAAGGTCCCTGGGATCTGTGCAGGGACCCAGGCTTCTGTGATCCCTGGCCTGACGCCAGCTGCAGGGTACTTGGAGGACAGTTAGATCACCAGCTCCTTCCCCTACGAGAGCAGGGAGGTCAGCCAGGCACCAGGAGGGACCTGGATGCTGGAAGTCGCTGGGGAGGATAGAGATGAAGTGGGACACACGCACAGGCAATATACATCTGATACATCTGTGGGGACTGTGGATGCCGACACCCGAGAAACTGGGGTACCAGGTGACACCTGGAGAAGAGAGGAGTTGGGCCATATCGGAAACTGAATCCAATAGTCCCTGGACTGGCTGGAAAGTTGGGACTGTAGGAAAAGCCCTGCGCTGCTTAAGAACTGCAGTCAGCTGCTTTGTAAGGAACTTCTGAGCAGCTGCGGTCTCGCCCTGAGGGTGACTTTGAGAAGCGCGTGCCCAGGGACTGAATAGCTAGGTGGAACTGTGAGCCAGAGCCTGTCTTGCCGCTGCGCAACCCGAGACTGAGTAGCTGAGTAGAACCTATGTGCCTTATCTTGACCCACTGCACTGCGCGCTCAGAGGCTGAGTGGCTGAGTGGAATAGCACGCCTGAGATTGAGTGAGTGGAACCAAATGCCGAGCTTGACTCGCACTGAGCTCCCAGAGACTGAGTGGCTAATTTGAGCCTGGCAGGTCACGGAGGACCTGGGCCACAGGCTGGGAAACTGTGATTGTTGTGGCACAGACCTGGTTCCCATCCTCTAAAAACCACAGGAAGGGAGTAAAGGACAGCACAGCCCCTCTCCTCCTGTGGCATCTAGGAAGACTAGCAACACTTGCTGAACAGGTTTAAAGTCAGCAGGGGGCTTACAGTTTTTCATTCCTCTCTTTTTCCCCCCTTTTCTTTCCTCCCCTAAGTGAGACAATAAAACCTGGAGTTACAAAGGGTCCAGAGACAGATTGAAATAGGCAGTACGAGGCTAATCCCCAAAGCTGGGGAATTGAGACAAGTGTTACACAGAGCTGGCATTTTATTGTTTATGTGTATTATTATCTTTTCATTATTTTTACTTTTATTATTAGTATTTTTTATTTCTCTTCCTTATGTTTAGTTTTCCTTGTTTTATTTCTCTCTTTAAATGCACTTTTTGACTGGTTTTCCTTATTCACTCTCTATTGTATTTTAATTTTCCTTCTTTCACTTCACTGGTCTAATAACACACAACTCTCAATCAGGCACTTCTATTCTGGTTATCAAAATCATACATTTCTTCTCATATTATAGTTGTTCCAGTACTACTGTAAATAATTCTTATTCCATCCAATTGTACATACTACACACCAACCCTCCTTGACCTTAGGCCACTTCATTTTAATCCTCAGCATTATTATTGTTGTGGTTAACTCTGTTCTTTATCACACTATGCCTACTTTCTATCCTTTACTCTCACTATATCTCATCATGCAAGCTTGCCCAAGTGCACTGTTTTCTGGATTCAGCTCACAATCCTCCGTCTAACAAGAGTCTTATCTTATGTCTCCTTCACTTTTTTTAAAAAACTGGCTAGTAAGGTGAAATATCACACTTAACACTATACTTATCCAAAGAATCTCCTGTTTCTTCTTCTCTACTTGCTGGCATTGTAAATTCCATAAAATACCCTCCCACTGTCTTAATCCATTTTCCCTACCTTCTGCCACTGATCACATACAAGAATAAGTGGGGGCTGCACTGAGTATCAGTATACCTGCTGGAGGAGAAACACCACCAACAAAGGAACCAACAAAAGGTAAAAACCCAAGTACAACAAGAGAGCCCACACAAACAGAAGAAAGGGCAAACCTAGAGCGTCCAGACAAGGAGATGAAAGAGACCAAACCACTGAACCCCACAGAATTTCTACCATAGAAGTTCACCCTACAAAGTCAGCTAGCAAAGCAAAACATCAGGAAACACAGAAACAAACAAAAACAGTTCCCTAAACTGGGGAGATAAAAAAACAAACAAACAAACAAACATGCAATCAAAAGGAATGGAAGACTCCCCACTAAAAGAGCTAAACAGGCCCTGGCTGGTGTAGCTCAGTGGATTGGGCGCGGGCTGGGAACCAAAGGGTCCCGGTTCGATTCCTAGTCAGGGCACATGCCTGGGTTGTAGGCCAGGTCCCCAGTAAGGGCCACGTGAGAGGCAACCATGCATTGCTGTTTCTCTCCCTCTCTTTCTCCCTCCCTTCCTCTCTCTCTAAAAATAATAAATAAAATCTTAAAAAAAAAAATAAAAGAGCTAAACAAACCCAAACTAATAGATACAGGATTCAAAATAATGGTAATAAAGATGCTTAAGAAACTCACAGACAACTAAAAGGAACTGAGCAAGAACTACGACAGTATGAAAAAGGAAATAGAAACTATAAATAAAAACCAGGAAGAACTGAACAATAAAATCTCAGAAATAAAAAACACACGAGAACGAATGACAAGCAGCCTGGATGAAGCAGAGGATCAAATCAGCGAGCTGGAGTTCAAGGTAGAAAAACTCAGAGCAGGAGAAGAAAAAGAAACTCAGAGAGAACAAAGAGGTGCCAAGGGAGCTGCAGGACAACATGAAATGTAATAATATTCTGTGTAATAGGAATACCAGAAGGAGAAGAAGAAGAGCAAGGGATAGAAAACATGTTTGAAAAAGTAATGATGGAAAACTTCCATAATTTAATGACAGAAAAGTCACACAAATCCAGGAAACACTGAGAGTCCCAATCAAGAGGAATCCATAGAGGCCCAACTGAAGACACATCATAATTAAAATGACAAAATTCCAAGACAAAGAGAGAATCTCAAAGGCAGCAAGGGAGAAACAGGAAGTAACATACAAGGCAGCGCAGATAAGACTGGCAGCTCACTTCTCAATGGAAACATTCCAAGTCAGAAGATAATGGCAAAAAATATTCCATGTACTTGGAACCAGAGGCCTACAACCAAGACTACTCTACCCAGCAAGGCTCTCGATGAAAATGGAAGGCCAAATAATGAGCTTCCTAGATAAAAGAAGTCTAAAAGAATACACCTCCACCAAACCAGCTCTACAAGGGTTGCTATAGGCAGTACTTCAAGAACAGAAAGAAAAAAGAGTGAGAGAGGAACACAGGCACAAAAAAATGGTAATGAATAAATACCTATCAACAACAACCTTAAACATAAAAAGATTGAATGCTCTGATCACAAGACATAGAAAAGGTGAATAGATAAGAAATCAGGACACACCACATATACTGCCTAAAAGAGACCCACCTCAGAACAACAGACCTACACAGACTGAAAGTGAAGGGCTAGAAACAAATATTCCAAGCAAATGGACAGGAACAAAAGGACAATAATCCAGGAGCTGATTCTTTGAAAGAATACACAAAATTGACAAGACTTGAAGCAGATTCATTAAGAAAAAAAGAGAACCCAAATAAACACAATCAGTAATAAAGGAGGGGAGATTACAACTGATACCACAGAAATACAAAGGATTGTAAGGAATCGCTTAGGAAGAACTACATGCCAAGAAATTTGAAAACTTAGGTAAAATGGGACATACTGGTAGAAAAATATAATCCTTCCAAAGTGAATGAGAAGGAAGCAGAAAGCTTGAATAGACCAATAACAACTCACAACATTGAAATAGTAATAAAAAAACTGCCAACACATAAAGGCCCTGGACCAGACAGATTCACAAGAGAATTCTACAAAGCATTAAAGGGAGAGATAACCCCTACCCTTCACAGCCTACTACAAAAAAAAATCCAAGAAGAGGGAAGACTCCCAACTCTTTTTATGAAGATAGCATCCTAATCCCAAAACCAGATAAAGACACAACAAAGAAAGAAAACCTCAGGCCAGTATTGCCGATGAACATTAGACTCAAAAGTCTTCTACGTAATATTGGCAAACGACATCCAGGAACACATTAAAAAGATCCTACACCATGGCCAAGTGGGATTCATCCCAGGGATGCAAGGATGGTACAATATTCTCAAATCAATAAACGTAATACATCACATACACAAAATGAAAGACAAAAATCACATGATGTATCAATAGATGTAGAAAAAGCATTTGATAAGGTACAGCACCCATTTATAATAAAAACACTCAGCAAAGTGGGAACAGAGGGTGCATTCCTTAACATAATAAAGGCCATATATGAGAAACCTACAGCCAACATTATATTCAATGGACAAAAACTAAAATCTTTCCCACTAAGATCAGGAACAAGACAAGGTTGTCCACTACCAGCACTTCTATTCAACATAGTTCTGGAAGTTTTAGCCACAGCAATCAGAGAAGAAAAGGAAATAAAAGGCATCCAAATTGGGAAAGAAATAAGATAACTGTCACTGTCTGCAGACGACATGATAGTATACATAGAAAATCCTATAGATGCCGCCAAAAAACTACTCGACCTAATAAATGAATTTGGCAAAACAGCAGGACACAAAGTCAATATCCAGAAAGCAAAGGAATTTTTGTATACCAACAGTGAAATATCAGAAACAGAAATCAGGAAAAAAATCCTATTTGATACAGCAACAAGAAAAATAAAATACTCAGGAGTAACTCTAACCAAAGAGGTAAAAGACCTGTACTCAGAAAACTACACAACACTGAAGAAAAAAGTTAAGACACGAACAAATGGAACTCGTGGACTGGAAGAATTAACATCATCAAAATGCCCATAATACCCAAAGTAATTTATAGATTGAATACCATAAATTCTAGCACTGAATTTAATTGCAGTCTATCAGATGTTCCTATCATTTAATGTCTTTTTAGTATTCCAAGACATTACATTATAATGGTTTGGACAAGTTAGTTTATGGTTTTTTTTTTTTTGTAACAAAAACTCTGGCTCTAGTGGTGCTCAGTCACCTCTAAGTTCATTCCACACATATCGTATCAGCATGCATTTAAGAAAAAATCAAAATTAGTGAATTTTTACACAGTCATTTTAATAATGAAGACTGAAAAAAAGCAGTAATTTTGGCATATCACGGTTTATTATTTTAAGAATGGTAAAATTGCAACTGAAACACACAAAAAAGTTTTTTGTATTATATGGAGAAGGTGCTGTGACTGATAAAATATGTCAAAAGTGGTTTTTGAAGTTTCTTGCTGTAGATATCTCAGTGGGCGATGTTCCACAGTGAGGTACACCAGATGAATTTGATAGCAACCAAATCAAGACATCAATTGAGAACAATCGACATTTTACCACTCAGGAGATATCCAACATACTCACAGTATCCCAATCAATAAACTTAGAGGTGAAAATGAAAAACGTGCATTTTAATTTATGGAAAAAAACACAGACTTTTTGGCCAACTCAATACTTAGCCCTCCTGCTTCTGGACAATGACAGTTTTAAGTATATTCCTGTTTGTGATGAACTTAATAAAAATTTTGTAAGTTTTAGATACTTTTAAAAGTACCTCTCATTTGAGTTTTGTGTGTATTTTTTTTAAGATTTTTATTTTTTAAAATTAATTAAATAATTTTTTTTTAGAGAGAGGGGAAGGGAGGGAGACAGAGAGGGAGAGAAACAGCAATGTATGCTTGCCTCTCACATGGCCCTCACGGGGACCTGGCCTGCAACCCAGGCATATGCCCTGACGGGGAATCGAACCGGGACCCTCTGGTCCCAGCCCGCGCTCAATCCACTGAGCTACACCAGCCAGGGCTGTGTGTATTTTTCTTACAGTTAGATGAACAAAATCAGTTTTAAAAGAGACCTTGAAAGTAAATTACTGTTCTCATCAGTTTCTATCAACAAAAACTACTTGAGATCGGGGTTATCTTGTTGACCTGTCACACAGAGCATGATGTTATTTCCACTGGAAAGTTTTACGCGTCCCTAACTCTCTCCCTAACATAACTCTTTGAAAGGGAGTGATCATCTTTTCAAATGAGATCTAAAAAGACACATACCTCTGTTTTCTAAAATCTAAGTAGTCTGTCCTTTAAAAAGGACAATATTTAGTTTAAACTCCATTATGCATCAAAATTTAATACCATTTTCTCTTAGCTGACTTTTTATGCTTGATTTGCTTAAGACGTAAGCAAGATCCAGACACTCAATGTGGTCATGTCTCATTTAAAATTGACTTTTAATAAGATATCTTTGCCTTTTCCACCAGCTTCTTTTTAAGTATATTTTATTGTTCATGCTATTATAGTTGTTCCAATTTCATTCTCCCCTATCTTCCCCTCAGCCCTGAATGGCTACCCCCCTACATTCCCCAACTTTGGTTCATGTCCATGCACTTTGGTTTTCTGGCTGTTCTTGTTTTTAAGTTGGTTCTCAATCTTCTTTTGGCTGTGCAAGGAAGCAAAGCATTTCTACTTCCACCACCATCTTGACTAGATCTCCTCCCCCAACTTAAAAATATACTTTTAAAAATGTTCTATACAAGCTATATTTTTATCCTGCTGTTTATCCTGTAAGGTTTATTACAGTCTAAACCAGTTAGAAGAAACTATTAAGGTTGATTTCTGGTTCACATTTTCTGTAAAAATTATTGTATATGATGGTGTATCTTTTGATTAGCAGGTAATAAGTCATGATTATAAACTCCTGATATGATAGATACACTCAATGATTATCATTCCTTCGATCTTAGGGTTGCACATTGCTACTTCATTCCCACTATGATTTATTAACTAGGCTATTTCTATATAGAAAATCTCTTGAAAGCTATCTGATTGCTCTGATACGTAGTTTATTAAAGAGAACAGGGTAAATATTTGTTACTTTTGCACCTTTACTATTTATCAGATGATTTTAAAACCATGGAAAGGTGACCAGTATTATAATTGCAATCATAAACTCACGAAATGCAATATATTCAATGGACTTCAAAATATTTGCATTTTTTTCCAGATTTTATTTATTTACTTTTAAAGATTTTTATTTATTTATTTTTAGACAGAGGAGAAGGGAGGGAGAAAGAGGGAGAAATAGCAATGTATGGTTGCTTCTCACATGGCCCTCACGGGGACCTGGCCTGCAACCCAGGCATGTGCCCTGACCGGAATTGAACCGGGACTGTCTGATTACCAGCCCGCGCCCAATCCACTGAGCTACACCAGCCAGGGCTATTTATTTACTTTTAGAGACAGTGGGAGGGAGGGAGAAAGAGAAGAAGGCAAATACTGATGTGGAAGACAGACATCAATAGGTTGTGTATCCCTACCAGAGAAAACTTGCAACCCATACAAGTGCCCCAACCAGGAATCTGACCAGCGACCTTAATTTTGCAGGATGATCCTCCAACCAACTCAGCCACACAAATCAGAGTGCAGTTATTTTCTTAGATACTTCCATTAATTCACATTTGGGAAAACAGACCATTTCTGAGTCGCGCAAGTCTGATATGAGTCTAATCTACTTATTTTTATGCAGTGTGCCACGAGAATTTTTTAAACCATGCAGTACTTGATTATTTAGTCAGGGGTAGTGACATCTTTTTCTTTAGACTGTCAAATCAAATAATGAAAACAGGCAACAAAAAATAGTCTTCTGCTGCAAACGAGTCTAAATTATATCTTTTTTTTTTTTTTTGCCAGTATGGCAAAAAACATAACATTGTTTACTAAGGTGCAGAATTTTAGTAGTAAGTTTATACGTGCTGTGATGAACAAGTTTGAAATTCACTGTTGTAATACCTTCATATGTACTGTTTTTAAAACCAGATAGGAGCCTGGGTATATCTGAATGGAAATAATGCTTGAATACCATACTATTACTATTATTCAGTGAACACATAATAGACACACACGATTCTGTAAAATATTATAAAAACAAATGCAAGTGTCAGTCACAATGTAATTATAGGGAGCAAATAAAAATTTTAAAACATAATTAATATACTTTACCAGGGGTGTACAGTCCATTCAATTATGGTTTTTGAGAATATCTTTATCCTGTCATTCACCAAATCAGCTGTATAATCCTGTTCACTGGCCTGTTTTAATTTTTTGTTTTTTGTGTTTTAAAAATTTTCTTTCTTGGCAGTGATGTAAATGATGTTCAACTGAGAGTTGGTTATTTTTTGTAATGTAATGCAGGACTAAAGCTTTGATCATGGAGGCATCATCTCAAAGTGCCCGATCCACAACCTGGAGATCCTAGATAACCACAGTACCAGGCAATGGGATTAAATAAAAAGCAAGGATTCCTCTCCTACTATCTTTGATCTACAGGTTTTGGTTGATTCAGATAACTACAGTATTTTGCCATGTATAATGCACATCTTTTTGGAAAAATTTTTGAGGAAAATATAAGGATGTACATTATACATGGACACTACTAATTCCATATCTCTATAAATGCTTTTAATTTTTATTTATGCTTATGCATTAAATATGTAACTCTTCACAATACTGATCTCCATGTGCAAAATAATACCTTAGAATATGATAATCAGGATTACACATAAATAAAAAAATGAATTAAAAAACTGAAATGAAAGGCCCATAAAGTTTAGGCCAAAAACAAGGTGCTGTTTATACATGGAAGTGCATTATATACTGTGAAATACAGTTGTTTCTGCAGTTTTTGTCTCAGTTTTAAATTTCAACTCTTATGTTTTAAATTCATAGATACAGATTGAACTTTCAGTCCTGGCTGGTGTGCCTCAGTGCATTTAATGCTAGCCTGCGAATCAAAGGGTCACTGGTTTTATTCCCGGTCAGGGCACAAGCCTGGAGTGTGGACCAGATCCCCAGTAGGGAGCCTATGACAGGCAACCACATACAGGTATCTCTTTATCTCCTTCTCCTTCCTTTCCACTTGCTCTAAAAAGAAATATTTAAAATCTTTAAAAAACAAATCAAAATGTTGAAAACTTAACTTTCAACATGAACCCTTCAAACACCTAACCCAACATCTAACCACAAGCAAAGTAGAACGCCACTTGTACTTTCTAGGACCTATGTACAATAAACATTGTGTCTATCAATGTTTTATGCTGGCTGTTGCTGAGCATGTGTTGCAACAGTAATAGGAAACCCAAAACTAAGTCTAGCCACAACAGTGGTTATCCATGGAATGAGACCAGTATAGAGCAAGAATTAATCCTGTTATTCCCATAATGTTTGAATAAGCATTTGTTAAAACTTCTTATAATTTGTCTTTCCACTCTTTTTAATATGAATATACACTTTTGCAAATAAATTGTATCCTCTATAAACTTAACCTTATGTTACTTTATATACATAATATGTGTCATGAAGAATAAGAAATATTCCTAATTTCTCATACAAAATGGACTATAAAGGATATCAAACACAAAATACATATATTTTATTCAATACTTTCTAAATGATAGACATTAGAGTTCAATTGCCCTTCTTAGAGAAGCAATTAATCTCAGGTCTGTTTTATTATCTGAATAATATTCATTACACTGCATGATTATTATATCTTTCCACACAAGAAAATACATGTCTATTTTTCCTAATGGCCTAGAACTAGTCATCTATATCAGCAATGACAGATAAATGGAATCTCTAAAATTAGAATTAAACAAAAATAACTAATTTTGCTAATTTAAAAATACTATCTCACTTAAAAATTAATACTATCTATAAAATCTAACCACAAATTTAATGAAATATACTGCAATTTCATCATGGCTGTAATTACTAAATAAGGAGAGAGAAAGAAAGCAACAAAGGACAGCCTGACAAAGTAATTCACCTTTCCCTTTGTGACACTAAGGGAGCATATTTGGAACCAGTGGGAGGAAGCCATTGTGCTGAACATACACAAGGGCTAGAGAGGAATGACTCATGCACAAGCCTTCCTACTTCCTTCCAGTCTAGTGAAGGCCTTTCAGTGTAGCCTGGAAAAAGATGGAATTGTTTTTGGGAGGCAGATCCTCAAAGCACATAGGAGTTGGAGCACCTAGCTGGCCCACAGGGTTGGCTTAATAAAGTGAACTAAGGGAGAGATATTCCCCGGTTTCCCTGACCAATGAGTTGTGAGTGTTGTGTGGATGGCTGATCATGGAAGTCAAATGGAAATGGTGGCTGGAAAAGGAGGGAGCCCGAGACCAAGTAGTGACAGGATGGAAGATGGCCTCCTTGGAGGACAATTCAGCAGCCTCTTGCAACCCCCAAAGACACAGGATTTTATTTTGAATGGGAAATAAAATACTCAGGGAGTAATCTTGAACTAGCTTGGTCTTGGACCTATGTTTCTAGGATTTGCCTATATGGGTAGTGGTAGGCAGCTGAACCCCACTTTTGTTGGGAAACACTTCCACTTTGAGAAAGGGTAAATTATAATAGAATCACACCAGTCTTTGTAACATGAGATGAATTTCAATGATGTTATTTCTCCACAAGATTATGGTAATCTCTTCCCAGTCTAGAAGTTTGCCTTTAGAGTTAAAATGGGAAACTGAAGCAAGCACAAAAGCTGAAATGATCTATGCATGCTTTCACACAGGTAGTCTGGCATTTAGGAAGTAACTCAAATCAAATTGAAAACATAAATAAAAACAAAACAAGAGATTCAGATATTGAAATCATCAAACACTAACTTTTAAAATACAACTGATTAATGTGCTGGAAAAAGTAAGTAATAATTTTAGTACACAACTGGAAACCATATAAAAATCCACACAGAATTTAAGGGAAAAAACGGGATAAACAAAAGAACTCAAAGGTTCAATTTCAGGTGAGATTAAGAGAAAAAGATCCAACTGAAGAATAACTGACAAAAAATAAACATAAATGTACAGATAAAGTTGAAAATACAGAGACACAAAAACAGACCATGAAAATCTGTAACACCAATACTGGAAAAGACAAAAGAAGAAAGACAACTTAGCAAAACCAAATTTTAAAGGAAATAATCTCCATACTACGTAAAAGGACAAGATACGGATTCAAGAAATGACAAATACAAAGTAGAAACTATAACGATCTAGGGCTATTATAAGCAAAACTTCAGGAAGCTAAATATAAAGAGATATTCTTAACTAATTAGCAAAGATACAACAAACTAATCAAAACCTGATAACCTTCCTAGGATTAATGATGACTTCATTACATTTCTCATCAAGAAATAAAAATCTGAATAAAAATTTTAAACTGAAAATAAACATAACTCCATATCCATAGAAAATATTCATCAAAAGACAAGATTTATAATGCAGAAGGGGATGGAGCAGACTGTGACACACAAAATTATGTTTACTTCTATTAGCATACTTTCCTTAGGACTGGTTTAATAGGCAATAATTTTAAAATAAAAACATAAAGGGATATAGGAAATACCTGAACACAAACAATTCTACATGTTAGCACAGGGTAACCAAGAACAATGAAAATATGTTCTAATAAAATCATGGATTAGATTATTTACAAAGACTGACTGATTCAATGTAATATCCAGTAGATTTCAATAAGAGTAAACATCACATGTAGGCTGGAACTCATTAACAAAAACATTCAAAATTCTCTTATTAACACATTACAGAAACCATAGCCAAAAGAAATGAAATCAATTAAAATTAGAAAATATTTTGAAATAACACAAATCAAAATTATATAATGTAGCATATCATGTTTTCTTTAAAATTACTTGAATGGATAACCTAAGTATATATGTAAAAATGAGCAAAAATAACACGATAAATTAAACACAAATGAGTAAGAAAATAAAAACCAGAAATTAATAAAATAGAAAGCAAAAATAAACCAAGTATATTTATAAAACAAACTACATTTTATAAACTCTAGCAAGACAATTCAAGAGTACATAAAACAATGAATAATTATTAGATTTTGTTATTCACCATCACAGATCTCTGCATACATTGGAGATGTTCCAATGAAAAAATAATTTCCTTACAATAGAATTCAACTGAAATAAGGTTTCAAAATTGCCCAAATATAAATAGACATATTCACCTCATTTAAATTCACTGAAAAATGAGCCCAGGCTGGTGTGGCTCAGAGGACTGAGTGGTGGCCTGCTAACCAAAGGGTTGCCAGTTCTATTCCTAGTGGGTTGCAGGCCATGTCCCCAGTAGAGAGCATGTGACAGTCAACTACACACTGATGTTTCTCCCTCCCTTCCCCTCTAAAAATGAATAAATAGAATCTTTTAAAAGTAGTAAAGTCACCCAAAAGTGAAATTTTCATTTATGAAAAAAATCTAGTATGAAATGGCTTATCCACCACAATTTTTCAAACTGACAAAGAAATACAACAGGCCTTGGCCAGGTAGCTCAGTTGATTAGAACATTGTTCTAATATCCCAAGGCTTCCTGGATTGATCCTTGGTCAGGATACTTACAAAATCAACCAATAAATATGCATAAGTAAGTGGAACAATAAATCAATGTTCCCCTCTTTATCTCTCTCAAAACACTGTCTTCATCCCACCCTTTTCTAAAACCAGTAAATAAAAAAATTTTTTTAAAGAAATACCATAATGCTTAACTCAAACTCTTTCATTATAGAAAATAAAGTAGTAGTTCAAAACACCTTTTGTGAAATGAGTACCATGATTCCAGTTTCCACAAGAAATTACAAAGAGTAAAAGCCAATATCTTTCATAAACACAAACGCTAATAAGCAAGCAGTAGATAGGTATCCCTTGGTATGTATGAGGACTGATCCCAGGACTTCCAAGGGTAACGAAATCCATCAATGTTCAAGTTCCTTATATAAAATGGCACAGTATTTGCATATAACCTGACATATTTTCCTATGTACTTTAAATCATATATAGAGTTTCTGTTATAATTACAATATAAATGCTATGAAAATAGCTGTTATATTGCATTGTTTAGCATATAACCACAAGAAAAAAAGTTTTCACATACTCAGCCCAGGCAAAATAGATTTAGGTCAAACACAAGGTGCTAATGAACAAGAATGTAACACTTTTTGGAATATCATCAATCTCAAATTGGTTAAAATCCCAACAAGAAGGGCCAAGGAAAAAACTGATACATCTTAACCAAGTTTCTTTTGACCATTTCAGGACCACAAGGATGATTACAATTTGAAAGATCAATTGTTAACTTCTCATTCCAGACAAGATGGAGCAAGCACACTTTTCCTCATTTATTCCATTATAGCAAGCTAAAATCACTCAATGTTATGCATAAAAACAAACATAAGATTCCCAAAAACATTTAAAAATTTGAACTAGATAAGCAAATTTTTGACTCAAGGAAAAATACAGCAAGCAGCTAGTTGCATGGGTTTATTTTGCTTTTATTTATTTATTTTTTTGGTTTTGGTATTTTGAAATGAAAATATCCGCAAGATCAATCTCTCTACTTAAAAGATAAGGAAAGAACATGGAAGTCAAAACTTTTAGATAGTAAATTACTACTCCAGAAATATACTGGTTTCACGTTTACCTTCACTGTTAGTCTAAATGTGTAAAATAAAGAGCATACAATCAAATGCACAGGTTGTGCCAATATAAATTTTCCAGGTTTAATACTGTACAAAATGTAATCTCTTTTAATAAATGGAGCAAAAACTGTATTTCGTGTCTGTCCCATATTTGTAACTTCCTGTGAATTTGTAATTATTTAAGTTTGAAAAAAACAACAGTGAAATTCATCAGAATAAAGAGTTATGGGTAAAATCCTATGTTAGTCTAAAAATCTTCAGAAACTATCTGAACAGGAATCAGTAATTGTTAAAAATTAATAATACTATTGTAGAAAAATGTTATCATGTGACAAAAATATAACACTGAAGATATGAGAATATTAAATGTTTGTGAATAAGAACTTTATCAGGTAAAATGAGTAAAAATTAAAAAGATATATATCCATAGAAAACTATTTTTTAATGTCTTAGATTAGTTTAAGAAACAATTAACAATTATAAACTGAATTTTTCAGACACAAGAATTATTTTGGATTAATGAAAAGGCTATCTATTGACTTTAAGGATTTATAAATGGCCCTGGCTGGTGCAGCTCAGTGGACTGAGCACCAGCCTGGGAGTCAAATGGTCACCAGTTCATTTCTTGGCCAGGTTACATGCCTGGGTTGTGGGCCAGGTCCCTGGTTGGGAGCACAATTACATTCATGTTTCTGTCCCTCTCTTCCCTTCTCTCTAAAAAAAAAAATAAATAAATAAAATCTTTAAAATAAAAGATTTGATATTTTATTTTAATATATCAAAGTATACTGCCGACATTTCCCTTTCTGAGAAATACATACTCAGTGTATAGTTCATGCCCATTCTATTATAATATTAACTATATAATTTAATAACAGACATACTTCAATTGCTAAAGATTCAAATGTGAAAAATCTTAACTTTATCTTTTACTAAGGTGTAAAATTCATACAGTTTCTTCTTTGAAGAATGCAATAAAATTATGACACTTTTAATATCTTAAATTACACAATGGTCATAACACATTGAATGTACTTAAAATAATGATTTCCTACAATGAAGAACTAAGAAAGAAATTTTAAAGATGACGATTAAGCAAATTTTATAAATAACTAATGAGATAAATCAATATATGAGGACAAGCAGAAATCTAGTTTCATTCTTTTGCATGCGGCTTTCCAATTTTCCTAGTATGGTTATTAAAGAGTCTTTCTTTCATCCATTGTGTGTTTTAGCTTCTTTGTCAAAAATTATTTGCTCAAATATACAATGTGGGTTTATTTTATTTATTTATTTATTTAAGATTTTATTTATTTATTTTTAGAGAGAGGGGAAGGGAGGGAGAAAGAGAGGGAGAGAAACAGCAATGTATCGTTGCCTCTCACATGGCCCTCACTGGGGACCTGGCCCGCAACCCAGGCATGTGCCCTGACTGGGAATCGAACGGGTACCCTTTGGTTCCCAGCCTGCGCCCAATCCACTGAGCTACACTAGCCAGGGCATACAATGTGGGTTTATTTCTGGGGTCTCAATCCTGTTCCACTGGTTTGTGGCCATTTTTCTCCCCAATACCATTCTATTTCATTATTGTTGTTTTGCAGCATAATTTGAAGTTAGGGAATGTAACATAACTGTAATTTAATTCCCTTTCCCCTCTCACCATTGCTCTGGTTCTTGTTGGTCTTTCACGGTTCCAAACAAATCTAATGATTTGTTTTATTTCTTTAAAAAATGTTACTGGAGGCCCTGGCTGGTGTAGCTCAGTGGATTGAGCGCGGGCTGGGAACCAAACGATCCCGGTTAGATTCCTAGTCCGGGCACATGCCTGGGTTGCGGGCCAGGTCCCCAGTGGGACCATGTGAGAGGCAACCATACACTGCTGTTTCTCTTCCACTCTTTCTCCTTTCCTTCCCCTCTCTCTAAAAAAATAATTAAGTAAAATCTTTTTAAAAAATTTCTTAAAAAAAAATGTCACTGGAATTTTGATGGGGGAATTGCATTAAATCTGTACAGTGCTTTGGGTAACATGGTTATTTAAAGACCTAAATGTAATACCTGAAATAATAAATTACATACAAAACGGAAACAGGCCAAACAAAAGAAGATTTTTGCAAATGTCCACTCCAGCAAGGGGTCGATGTCAAAGATAAAAAAAACTCGTACAATTCAATACCAAACAATCAATCCAATTTAAAAACGGGCATAATGTCTGAACTGATGTCTAGGACACAAAAATGGCCACCAGATATATGAGAAAATGCTCAACTTCACTAGCTATTAAGGAAATGTAAATCAAAACTATACTGAGATGCTCCCTCATACCCGTGCGAATGGCTATTATTAACATGACAGCATAAGTGCTAGAGAGGTTGTGGAGAAAACAGAACTCTCATTCACTGCTGGTGGGAATGCAGAATGGTACAACTGCTATAATATATAGTGTGGAAATTCCTCAAAAAATTATGAATAGAGTTAAAGTATTACCTGACAATATGTCTTCTGGGTATCTGCGACAAATATTTGAAAACATTTATTCGCAAAGATACATGCATCCCTAAGTTCACTGCAGCATTATTCACAGTGCCAAAGACATGGAGACAACCAAACTGTCCTTTAAAAGATGACTTCATAAAGAAGATATGGTCATGTGGACCCACAGTGTCATGGTGTTAAGGATGAGAATAAGTCTACCAAGACATGATCTACTTGGGAACAAAAGGTGGCCAATCCCTCAAAGGAGAAGGACCAGGAACCTGTTCCTCAATGGGCTTTTATTAGGTTTAATTTGCATAGAATACAGGGCATATACATGAAGCTCATCAATCACTATCAGGCAGTAATGATCGAACAATAGATAACATTAAAAAAACTCTGAGGGCTTATTTTGAGTCAGGGTTAGATAGCTAAAGGGCCATAAAACTTTGGGGAACAAACTCATTTCATGTCGGACCCTTGTCATTTAAATTGAGGGTATTAGCAAAGCAGGATTCACAGGATTTTATGCATTCTTGCTTAGGCCTGATTCCCCAGAGGAACCCGCCCTTTCCAGCACAGGGCTGCACCCACCTCCAGCACTGTTTCAGGCTTAAAGCACTGTTTCAGGGTGAAGTCGGGTTGGGGAACTCAGGCAGCCAAGAGATCAAGAGACTTCTTACAGACAGAATGAGGACTCATGCTATGTCAAAGCCAAGGGTCAAGGGTCCATCACCGCCTTTTTCTATAGCCTCCCCAAGTCCTTCCCTGGGGGCCCCTTAGTGACCATGGCTGTTTTAGGTCATCCCACCTTTGAGGGATCTTACCTGTCATTGGCTAACTGGCCATGTGCTTGGGGCCAAACAGGGTGAGGTCAAAGTGGAAAGCGGTGGTGCCCCTCCAAGGAAGATAAGCTTTGTGTCCTAAGTACCTTATGGTCCCAAGGTCTTTTTACCAGCCTTAGCCATGAGGGATTACAGTTTCTGAAGCTAGACAGTGTGGTACCCAACAATGTGGTACACACTGTATGCAATTGGTACTACTCAGCCATAAGAAAAGATGATATACTGCCATTTGTGACAAAATGGGTAAACCTTCAGAACATCATGCTAAGTGAGATTAAGCTGGACAGAAAAAAATCAAGAGCCATACAATTTTACTTATATTGAGATATAAAACTGAAAGCAACAAATGAACAAACAAGACCTAGAAATAAACCAAGACTGATAAACATGGGCACTAGTATGGTGGTTACCAGAGGAAAAGAAAGGAGGTCCAGTGAATGATGACAGAAAGAGATTCAACTTTGAGTGATGAACACAAAATAAAATATATAGATGATGTAGTACAGAACTGTACACTTAATTTTATTAACCAATGTCACCCTAATAAATTCAGTAATAATAAAATTTTTTAAATGACTGAGAAAACTTTACATAGACAAAATATTCCATTGAAAAATATAATTTTTGTTTACGATAATCATAATATATATAAGTATATTATGAGATACAATCTCAACATGTCTCTCATAATATATTAGAATCCCCAATTAGCAGGATTTCCTATCTGGATAGTATATCAACTCTGATTCACTAAACATGGGAATTTAGGGGTTACAAGTGAGAGAGGGGTTGGTAGGAGGAGTGGAGCTGCAGAAACCTGATATTAGTATTTTTAAAGCTTCCCCTGTGTCTAGTCCATTAACTGGGTTTAGCAACCAGCCACCTGAATGATCTCAGACTATCTTACTTATATCCTTAAAATATAAATAATGAAAGATACAAGCACCTTTCCTCTTTAGGATATAATTTTGCATGACATCTGTTCCATCCCATTGTTTTATACTTGGACTAAAAATAAAACAATGAAACTCACAACTTTTTACTATGTAAAGTGTTTTTCAATTGCTATCACATGCATGTAATATCTCACAATTAAAATACAATAAGAAATGGTTAATTACCAACTCCATACCTAATTGTCTTCAATCTCCTACAAATTTTTCTGATTTCTAATTACAGACTCTAAATTTGTATGCCACTGTAAGTTTTCAATTCAGTAACCAAACAAAATCTTAGAGTTGCTAATCTAAAATTAAAAGTTTCACTGTAAATTGTGAACACTGGAAAGCACCATTGTGACATAGAGTAAACATCTTAGTAATATATTAAAATGAATGTAAATGGTGGTAAAAATTACATTACTGTGAAACTCATCTTTCAACTCTAAGTTAAGCTTTGGAGATTTGTATTAATAGGTTCAGAGCTTTGGAAACACTGCACATTTCTGTACAAGCCAGAATTATTATTTCTTTGTAACTTATTCAGCTTGGCAATTGCTTTTGGTTTGGTAGGTCGATAACATTATATACATTTAAGTAAGGAGAATCATTTCTACACACTATTTTTTTAAATCATCAACTAGATGAAACATACAATTAAACTACCTGTACTGAAATTTGGGGGAAGTTTAGGTCCTTTTTTTAAAAAGTATTAATAATCATTGATTATATCTATGATAAAAGTGCTTATTTTGGTTTACTTAGATAATGCTGCAGTTGGTGGAAATGATAAACATTTAAAGTGTTAACACTCTGTGAATGCATTGGATTTAAGAGAATAAACATTTTATAAAAATAAAAAAAAAATTAAAAGTTTCAAAAACCTACTTTGAAGTAATCGTAATATCAAAGAATGACTATACTGTGTTAACACAAAGGTGTTTTAAAGATATTGCATTATAGAGAAAAACAGAAGTAATTATTCAAAAACAATGCCTTATACATCCATAAATATTTTGAACATATAGCTAGGTATTAAAATCAGAATGGCAAAAAGCTTAAATATAGTCATTCCACAGTCTGTAGATGACCCAATATTATAGGCAAGTCACATTAAATGATATTTCCTATTAAATAACAAGCAGAGTGTTTGGGCAATTGATTAAATCACTGTGTGTTCAAATAATTACAAAAACCAGACTGACTGAAAATGAACCTAAATTCCCTTATTGCTCTTACAAATTTTATCACTAAGCAAGAAATACAGTGGTATATACCCACAACTTCATTAAATTCACTGATATTTCTCTTAATTTCACGTAAAGCATAGATAAGGATTCTGTTATTCTTGTTCATATTTAAGTGAAGTAAGTTAAACACTTACCTGAGTTTCATACAAGTGGGCAATATGAAACTGAACTAAAAAGGGTAAAGGAAATTAATTAGTTACAATATAGCCAGGTTTAAGTGAATAAACAAAAAAAGAAAAGAAAAAAATATACAACATTAAAAATGCTAAAACTAGGTAAGTGATTTAGGAGTGTAATTTTTGGTTTTAATTAAACAATATACAAAGGTAAATCAATTAAAGATAATAAGCATGCTAAAGAAAGCACTGTTATTACATAAAAATTTAAAACATTTGATTAAAATAATATTTAGTTACATAAAAACACTAAAAATAATAAGCTTACAAAGTTCAAATCAGAAATATTAAGAATAACCTTCTAAATGTATATATCTTCACCTGTGATTCAACACTGTCATCTTAAAAATATAGTAAAGTTACAGTTGAATAAAGGCTTTTTAAGTTACAATTTTTCTTTATAGTAAATTTCAAATACTGTATTTTTCTCTGCATAGTGTGCAATTTTTTTTGCCTAAACTTTGAGGGAAAAACAAGGATATGCATTATACATGGGCAGTACTAATTCCATATGTATATAAGTGTTTTTTAATTCTTTTATTTATGCTTGTATGTTAAAAGTGTAACTCTAGAAAGCAATTAATAATATCTTGTGTGCAGAATAACACCCTGGAATACAATAATCAGTTTTGTTTCTCCATATAAATAAATAAATAAACTGAATTCAAAACCTAAACTGAACTTTTTTTTCCTTGAAAGTTTGGGTCAAAAATGTGGGTGTGCACTATACATGGAGTGCACTATACACAACAAAATATTGTAAGTAACTTTTTTGTAGAAATTATACACCAGGAAAATTCTAGTAAAATACTTTTTACCAATATTTTAGTTTATTGAACATTTTTTATAAATACTTTTACTAAATTCTTTTTCTTCTTCAGGTAACTTTTAAAGAGTAAAACTGTTAAACTACCTGAAAAGCAAGATTATAATGTAAGTACATCTGAGAACTCATATAAAGGCAAAACATGCTCTTTTATTGAGATATTTTTCCTGATACTCAATTCTCAATTATCCGAATGCATGAATAAGAGAGATCATAAAATAATCAACAAAACAAAACCACAAATTATAGTAACTAAATTCTAGTTATTTGAACGATATTATTTTTATTTGTCAAATACAAATCTCCTTTTGTGTTAGAAAAAAATTTGAAAATTGTATGTACTATCTGTAAGTATAGGGATTTTTTCCAAGAAAAGTCTCATAGCTGTAATGAAACTCTCATTTAGGATTAAGTACCAAAATAATTCATTTTCTTTTTTTCCTCTTCCTTCCCCACATCTTCTCTCTCAACAAATAGCATAAAGACAACATTCTTTCTGGGAGATATAAAAAAGTTATCAATTCTTAAGCTCACCTTTTAAAGATTCTTATTTAATGAGTCTATGCTGTGGTTTTAAAACTCTCATTACTAAGCCACCCAGCTTTCTAGAAACTTCTTTATACCCAGATATAAGAACACTCCTTAGATACCCCTCAAATATCATTCAATATAAAAGAAAAAACAGTCCTGCCTATGGCTCAGTGAATTGAGTGCTGTCCTGAGAACCAAAATGTCGCTGGTTCAATTCTGTCAGGGCACATGCCTGTGTTGTAAGCCACATCCCCGTGAAGGGTGCTTAAGAGGCAACCACACATTGATGTTTCTCTCTCCCCCTCTTTCTCCCTCCCTTCCTCATCTCTCAAAATAAATAAATAAAATATTTAAAAACAAAAAAAAAATAGCCCAAAATTTTGTAATAAAATGTGAAATCAAACAACTTTCTGCTACAAATTAATTTCTCCATGTTTCTGGTCTCACCATCTCAAATGATCATTTTGTAACGTAAAACTCTTCCTTAACTAGCAAAATGCTTAACATGGAAATTTTCAATTATATAAACTAAAATTTGACACTGCCAAAAAAGGTTTTGATAGTAAATTTTATTCAGTAATATTATAGTTATAATCATAACCAGAGGATATTTTTTTATTGCTTCTAGAGAAAGAGGAAGTGGAGGGGAAAAAGGAAGAGACAGACAAAAAGAGAGAGAGAGAGACAGAGAGATACCTACTGGAGAGAGAGAAATGTCAATTGGTTGCCTTCTTGTAAGTGCCCAATGGGGAATTAAAACTGCACCGTAAATATGTGCCCTGACCAGGAATCCAATCTGCATTCTTTCAGTTTATGGGATGACAAACTGTCTAGTGAAGAAACACTATTTTTTAAATATTTCAATAAAGGACAACTTATAATGAAAGTTTCACATTACATAAGATTTTCAAATATATTAACTATATATATACCTCCTGCTAACTCTAAAAATAATATATATTGCCCTGGCTGGTATAGCTCAGTGGATTGAGCGCAGGCTGCAAACCAAATGGTCGCTGGTTTGAATCCCAGTCAGGGTATATGCCTGGGTTGTGAGCCAGGTCCCCAGTGGGGGCCACGCGAGAGGAAACCACACATTGATGTTTCCCTCCTCTTTCTCCCTTCCTTCCTTCCTGTCTAAAAATAAATAAATAAAAATCCTAAAAAGAAAAACAAAAAACAGTAAGAGCTGCCTTAAAAAAATAAAAATAATATGTATTTACTGAAAGAAATACACATTTGTAATTTACTCATACATAAAATTACATTTCCATTCAGTATTTTGTTGTAATTTTAGTTAGAATATTTCGATCTTCCCAATTTCAAAACCACAGGTAAAGAATAGTCATGGTATGGGGTATATTGAATACAAATTCTCAAAGAAATTTAAAAACAAGAAATATTTTTTTTCATTTACAGAGAGAGAGACAACAAGATATACAATAAAATAAATGGTATCTAGCACAAAGCAGGCAACCACTATGTGTTAGTGTTCTCTGAGAAACCAGACATTTCTGTAGTTCTCAATACACCATGATTATTGTTTGTTTTATTAAGTACTCAAAAGTCTCTGAGTTGGTCTTGTGCCTCTTGTTCTAGTTTTAGATAACCAATAACTGGTATTCATAGTTATGATGTGAAATACCTTACAGAAATTGTATGCCTCAAAAAGACAAGAAAACTATGTACAAACACTTACTTTCAACACTGGACAAAGTACAGGGATTACAGTCAATCAAGGCTAACCGAAAATGCTGTAAGAGAAAAATAAAAATATTAATACACTCAATTTATAGTTGTGTAAAATCAATTTCTATATTTTAGGCCTTATAGTCTAGTGTGTAATAATAAAATCATGTTGGAGATTCCACGATGGCTGCAGAGTAGATAAAATCTACACTGTCATGCTTCCAGCACCAAACTGGATTTATACCAATATTATAAAGAAACCAGCCCTGCTGGTGTAGCTCAGTGGATTGAGCGCGGGCTGCGAACAAAAGGGTCGCCAGTTCAATTCCCAGTCAGGGCACATGCCTGGGTTGCAGGCCAGGTCCCCGTGAGGGCCATGTGAGAAGCAACCATACATTGCTATTTCTCCCTCTTTCTCCCTCCCTTCTCCTCTGTCTAAAAATAAATAAATAAAAATCTTTAAAAGTAAATAAATAAAATCTGGAAAAAAATGCAAATATTTTGAAGTCCATTGAATATATTGCATTTCGTGAGTTTATGATTGCAATTATAATACTGGTCACCTTTCCATGGTTTTAAAATCATCTGATAAATAGTAAAGGTGCAAAAGTAACAAATATTTACCCTGTTCTCTTTAATAAACTACGTATCAGAGCAATCAGATAGCTTTCAAGAGATTTTCTATATAGAAATAGCCTAGTTAATAAATCATAGTGGGAATGAAGTAGCAATGTGCAACCCTAAGATCGAAGGAATGATAATCATTGAGTGTATCTATCATATCAGGAGTTTATAATCATGACTTATTACCTGCTAATCAAAAGATACACCATCATATACAATAATTTTTACAGAAAATGTGAACCAGAAATCAACCTTAATAGTTTCTTCTAACTGGTTTAGACTGTAATAAACCTTACAGGATAAACAGCAGGATAAAAATATAGCTTGTATAGAACATTTTTAAAAGTATATTTTTAAGTTGGGGGAGGAGATCTAGTCAAGATGGTGGTGGAAGTAGAAATGCTTTGCTTCCTTGCACAGCCAAAAGAAGATTGAGAACCAACTTAAAAACAAGAACAGCCAGAAAACCAAAGTGCATGGACATGAACCAAAGTTGGGGAATGTAGGGGGGTAGCCATTCAGGGCTGAGGGGAAGATAGGGGAGAATGAAATTGGAACAACTATAATAGCATGAACAATAAAATATACTTAAAAAGAAGCTGGTGGAAAAGGCAAAGATATCTTATTAAAAGTCAATTTTAAATGAGACATGACCACATTGAGTGTCTGGATCTTGCTTACGTCTTAAGCAAATCAAGCATAAAAAGTCAGCTAAGAGAAAATGGTATTAAATTTTGATGCATAATGGAGTTTAAACTAAATATTGTCCTTTTTAAAGGACAGACTACTTAGATTTTAGAAAACAGAGGTATGTGTCTTTTTAGATCTCATTTGAAAAGATGATCACTCCCTTTCAAAGAGTTATGTTAGGGAGAGAGTTAGGGACGCGTAAAACTTTCCAGTGGAAATAACATCATGCTCTGTGTGACAGGTCAACAAGATAACCCCGATCTCAAGTAGTTTTTGTTGATAGAAACTGATGAGAACAGTAATTTACTTTCAAGGTCTCTTTTAAAACTGATTTTGTTCATCTAACTGTAAGAAAAATACACACAGCCCTGGCTGGTGTAGCTCAGTGGATTGAGCGCGGGCTGGGACCAGAGGGTCCCGGTTCGATTCCCCGTCAGGGCATATGCCTGGGTTGCAGGCCAGGTCCCCGTGAGGGCCATGTGAGAGGCAAGCATACATTGCTGTTTCTCTCCCTCTCTGTCTCCCTCCCTTCCCCTCTCTCTAAAAAAAAATTATTTAATTAATTTTAAAAAATAAAAATCTTAAAAAAAATACACACAAAACTCAAATGAGAGGTACTTTTAAAAGTATCTAAAACTTACAAAATTTTTATTAAGTTCATCACAAACAGGAATATACTTAAAACTGTCATTGTCCAGAAGCAGGAGGGCTAAGTATTGAGTTGGCCAAAAAGTCTGTGTTTTTTTCCATAAATTAAAATGCACGTTTTTCATTTTCACCTCTAAGTTTATTGATTGGGATACTGTGAGTATGTTGGATATCTCCTGAGTGGTAAAATGTCGATTGTTCTCAATTGATGTCTTGATTTGGTTGCTATCAAATTCATCTGGTGTACCTCACTGTGGAACATCGCCCACTGAGATATCTACAGCAAGAAACTTCAAAAACCACTTTTGACATATTTTATCAGTCACAGCACCTTCTCCATATAATACAAAAAACTTTTTTGTGTGTTTCAGTTGCAATTTTACCATTCTTAAAATAATAAACCGTGATATGCCAAAATTACTGCTTTTTTTCAGTCTTCATTATTAAAATGACTGTGTAAAAATTCACTAATTTTGATTTTTTCTTAAATGCATGCTGATACGATATGTGTGGAATGAACTTAGAGGTGACTGAGCACCACTAGAGCCAGAGTTTTTGTTACAAAAAAAAAAAAACCATAAACTAACTTGTCCAAACCATTATAATGTAATGTCTTGGAATACTAAAAAGACATTAAATGATAGGAACATCTGATAGACTGCAATTAAATTCAGTGCTAGAATTTATGGTATTCAATCTATAAATTACTTTGGGTATTATGGGCATTTTGATGATGTTAATTCTTCCAGTCCACGAGTTCCATTTGTTCGTGTCTTAACTTTTTTCTTCAGTGTTGTGTAGTTTTCTGAGTACAGGTCTTTTACCTCTTTGGTTAGAGTTACTCCTGAGTATTTTATTTTTCTTGTTGCTGTATCAAATAGGATTTTTTTCCTGATTTCTGTTTCTGATATTTCACTGTTGGTATACAAAAATTCCTTTGCTTTCTGGATATTGACTTTGTGTCCTGCTGTTTTGCCAAATTCATTTATTAGGTCGAGTAGTTTTTTGGCGGCATCTATAGGATTTTCTATGTATACTATCATGTCGTCTGCAGACAGTGACAGTTATCTTATTTCTTTCCCAATTTGGATGCCTTTTATTTCCTTTTCTTCTCTGATTGCTGTGGCTAAAACTTCCAGAACTATGTTGAATAGAAGTGCTGGTAGTGGACAACCTTGTCTTGTTCCTGATCTTAGTGGGAAAGATTTTAGTTTTTGTCCATTGAATATAATGTTGGCTGTAGGTTTCTCATATATGGCCTTTATTATGTTAAGGAATGCACCCTCTGTTCCCACTTTGCTGAGTGTTTTTATTATAAATGGGTGCTGTACCTTATCAAATGCTTTTTCTACATCTATTGATACATCATGTGATTTTTGTCTTTCATTTTGTGTATGTGATGTATTACGTTTATTGATTTGAGAATATTGTACCATCCTTGCATCCCTGGGATGAATCCCACTTGGCCATGGTGTAGGATCTTTTTAATGTGTTCCTGGATGTCGTTTGCCAATATTACGTAGAAGACTTTTGAGTCTAATGTTCATCGGCAATACTGGCCTGAGGTTTTCTTTCTTTGTTGTGTCTTTATCTGGTTTTGGGATTAGGATGCTATCTTCATAAAAAGAGTTGGGAGTCTTCCCTCTTCTTGGATTTTTTTTTGTAGTAGGCTGTGAAGGGTAGGGGTTATCTCTCCCTTTAATGCTTTGTAGAATTCTCTTGTGAATCTGTCTGGTCCAGGGCCTTTATGTGTTGGCAGTTTTTTTATTACTATTTCAATGTTGTGAGTTGTTATTGGTCTATTCAAGCTTTCTGCTTCCTTCTCATTCACTTTGGAAGGATTATATTTTTCTACCAGTATGTCCCATTTTACCTAAGTTTTCAAATTTCTTGGCATGTAGTTCTTCCTAAGCGATTCCTTACAATCCTTTGTATTTCTGTGGTATCAGTTGTAATCTCCCCTCCTTTATTACTGATTGTGTTTATTTGGGTTCTCTTTTTTTCTTAATGAATCTGCTTCAAGTCTTGTCAATTTTGTGTATTCTTTCAAAGAATCAGCTCCTGGATTATTGTCCTTTTGTTCCTGTCCATTTGCTTGGAATATTTGTTTCTAGCCCTTCACTTTCAGTCTGTGTAGGTCTGTTGTTCTGAGGTGGGTCTCTTTTAGGCAGTATATGTGGTGTGTCCTGATTTCTTATCTATTCACCTTTTCTATGTCTTGTGATCAGAGCATTCAATCTTTTTATGTTTAAGGTTGTTGTTGATAGGTATTTATTCATTACCATTTTTTTGTGCCTGTGTTCCTCTCTCACTCTTTTTTCTTTCTGTTCTTGAAGTACTGCCTATAGCAACCCTTGTAGAGCTGGTTTGGTGGAGGTGTATTCTTTTAGACTTCTTTTATCTAGGAAGCTCATTATTTGGCCTTCCATTTTCATCGAGAGCCTTGCTGGGTAGAGTAGTCTTGGTTGTAGGCCTCTGGTTCCAAGTACATGGAATATTTTTTGCCATTATCTTCTGACTTGGAATGTTTCCATTGAGAAGTGAGCTGCCAGTCTTATCTGCGCTGCCTTGTATGTTACTTCCTGTTTCTCCCTTGCTGCCTTTGAGATTCTCTCTTTGTCTTGGAATTTTGTCATTTTAATTATGATGTGTCTTCAGTTGGGCCTCTATGGATTCCTCTTGATTGGGACTCTCAGTGTTTCCTGGATTTGTGTGACTTTTCTGTCATTAAATTATGGAAGTTTTCCATCATTACTTTTTCAAACATGTTTTCTATCCCTTGCTCTTCTTCTTCTCCTTCTGGTATTCCTATTACACAGAATATTATTACATTTCATGTTGTCCTGCAGCTCCCTTGGCACCTCTTTGTTCTCTCTGAGTTTCTTTTTCTTCTCCTGCTCTGAGTTTTTCTACCTTGAACTCCAGCTCGCTGATTTGATCCTCTGCTTCATCCAGGCTGCTTGTCATTCGTTCTCGTGTGTTTTTTATTTCTGAGATTTTATTGTTCAGTTCTTCCTGGTTTTTATTTATAGTTTCTATTTCCTTTTTCATACTGTCGTAGTTCTTGCTCAGTTCCTTTTAGTTGTCTGTGAGTTTCTTAAGCATCTTTATTACCATTATTTTGAATCCTGTATCTATTAGTTTGGGTTTGTTTAGCTCTTTTATTTTTTTTTTTAAGATTTTATTTATTATTTTTAGAGAGAGAGGAAGGGAGGGAGAAAGAGAGGGAGAGAAACAGCAATGCATGGTTGCCTCTCACGTGGCCCTTACTGGGGACCTGGCCTACAACCCAGGCATGTGCCCTGACTAGGAATCGAACCGGGACCCTTTGGTTCCCAGCCCGCGCCCAATCCACTGAGCTACACCAGCCAGGGCCTGTTTAGCTCTTTTAGTGGGGAGTCTTCCATTCCTTTTGATTGCATGTTTGTTTGTTTGTTTGTTTTTTTATCTCCCCAGTTTAGGGAACTGTTTTTGTTTGTTTCTGTGTTTCCTGATGTTTTGCTTTGCTAGCTGACTTTGTAGGGTGAACTTCTATGGTAGAAATTCTGTGGGGTTCAGTGGTTTGGTCTCTTTCATCTCCTTGTCTGGACGCTCTAGGTTTGCCCTTTCTTCTGTTTGTGTGGGCTCTCTTGTTGTACTTGGGTTTTTACCTTTTGTTGGTTCCTTTGTTGGTGGTGTTTCTCCTCCAGCAGGTATACTGATACTCAGTGCAGCCCCCACTTATTCTTGTATGTGATCAGTGGCAGAAGGTAGGGAAAATGGATTAAGACAGTGGGAGGGTATTTTATGGAATTTACAATGCCAGCAAGTAGAGAAGAAGAAACAGGAGATTCTTTGGATAAGTATAGTGTTAAGTGTGATATTTCACCTTACTAGCCAGTTTTTTAAAAAAAGTGAAGGAGACATAAGATAAGACTCTTGTTAGACGGAGGATTGTGAGCTGAATCCAGAAAACAGTGCACTTGGGCAAGCTTGCATGATGAGATATAGTGAGAGTAAAGGATAGAAAGTAGGCATAGTGTGATAAAGAACAGAGTTAACCACAACAATAATAATGCTGAGGATTAAAATGAAGTGGCCTAAGGTCAAGGAGGGTTGGTGTGTAGTATGTACAATTGGATGGAATAAGAATTATTTACAGTAGTACTGGAACAACTATAATATGAGAAGAAATGTATGATTTTGATAACCAGAATAGAAGTGCCTGATTGAGAGTTGTGTGTTATTAGACCAGTGAAGTGAAAGAAGGAAAATTAAAATACAATAGAGAGTGAATAAGGAAAACCAGTCAAAAAGTGCATTTAAAGAGAGAAATAAAACAAGGAAAACTAAACATAAGGAAGAGAAATAAAAAATACTAATAATAAAAGTAAAAATAATGAAAAGATAATAATACACATAAACAATAAAATGCCAGCTCTGTGTAACACTTGTCTCAATTCCCCAGCTTTGGGGATTAGCCTCGTACTGCCTATTTCAATCTGTCTCTGGACCCTTTGTAACTCCAGGTTTTATTGTCTCACTTAGGGGAGGAAAGAAAAGGGGGGAAAAAGAGAGGAATGAAAAACTGTAAGCCCCCTGCTGACTTTAAACCTGTTCAGCAAGTGTTGCTAGTCTTCCTAGATGCCACAGGAGGAGAGGGGCTGTGCTGTCCTTTACTCCCTTCCTGTGGTTTTTAGAGGATGGGAACCAGGTCTGTGCCACAACAATCACAGTTTCCCAGCCTGTGGCCCAGGTCCTCCGTGACCTGCCAGGCTCAAATTAGCCACTCAGTCTCTGGGAGCTCAGTGCGAGTCAAGCTCGGCATTTGGTTCCACTCACTCAATCTCAGGCGTGCTATTCCACTCAGCCACTCAGCCTCTGAGCGCGCAGTGCAGTGGGTCAAGATAAGGCACATAGGTTCTACTCAGCTACTCAGTCTCGGGTTGCGCAGCGGCAAGACAGGCTCTGGCTCACAGTTCCACCTAGCTATTCAGTCCCTGGGCACGCGCTTCTCAAAGTCACCCTCAGGGCGAGACCGCAGCTGCTCAGAAGTTCCTTACAAAGCAGCTGACTGCAGTTCTTAAGCAGCGCAGGGCTTTTCCTACAGTCCCAACTTTCCAGCCAGTCCAGGGACTATTGGATTCAGTTTCCGATATGGCCCAACTCCTCTCTTCTCCAGGTGTCACCTGGTACCCCAGTTTCTCGGGTGTCGGCATCCACAGTCCCCACAGATGTATCAGATGTATATTGCCTGTGCGTGTGTCCCACTTCATCTCTATCCTCCCCAGCGACTTCCAGCATCCAGGTCCCTCCTGGTGCCTGGCTGACCTCCCTGCTCTCGTAGGGGAAGGAGCTGGTGATCTAACTGTCCTCCAAGTACCCTGCAGCTGGCGTCAGGCCAGGGATCACAGAAGCCTGGGTCCCTGCACAGATCCCAGGGACCTTCCAATCCCAGCACAGTCTCCTCATCATCAGTTTTTCAATATCCTCTACATTTTTTTGCCTCCAAACTTCCTATAGGCTGGGATTTGGTTGGCTTTTAATTCTGTTCCTCAGATTGGCTAGGTGTTCCAGCTGGGCACAAGGAGAACTAGGCTTCACTCCTCACCACCATCTTCAGGTTTCATTCTTTTGTCTTAAGCAATATAACACAAATGTGTTGCAGTAGCACACTCTTTAAAACATTCATAATGACAATATATTGGTGTTTATAGCAAAAAATATGTAAAATGAAATAAGAATATTAGCAGGAATAAGAAGGGGAATCAGGATTACTCCAAAAATGATAAGTTTACATTATACTTGGAAGTACATACTAGTGTTCTTAGCTCTTAAATTTGTTAAGAATGTATATTATAAACGAATTTTATCTTAATGTAAAGATAATCGCATCTTGTAATTAAAGGAATAGTGAAACATACTTTCTAAAAAGAACGCTCCTAAATATATCCACAGTTGACAGCATAACTATACATGAGGTTAAAACTTACATACTTCATGAGGTAGAAGAATCTGTGTTATCATTGGTATTGCCAACACTTCTTAATAATTAAATAACCCACCTGACCCCAAAATTTTATTTTCAGTGGGGTAAAATACATATTTGGTTACTCCAAATGACAGTATTAACAATCACAGTTTGAATTGAATTGAGCTGCTGGTAGGACACACTGCTAACAGTAGAATGCAGCAGTAATTCTTCGACACACATAATATTCTTAAACAGAGGAATCCCCATGAAATACAGAGAATACAAGTTACATTAAGTACATTTTCAGAACACAGTGTAATTATAATTTAGAGTAAAGTAGCTAAAAGGCAATTCCTACATACTTGAAAATTAACAGCACAGTTATGAATTTTGGGTGAAGATTTACAAGTCAAAACTAATTTTGAACTAAATGAAGACAAAAAGCCCTCAATTTATGGGATATGAGCTTTTTCTTTGTTGAAGAAATTAGAGAAAATTAAGCCTAAAGGAAGCAGAAGTAAGGAATTAAGTTCAGAAATCAGTGAGACTTAAAAAAATAGGAACAAAACTGAAAACTCATTCGTTAAAAATAATCAATTTTGAAAATTGACTATTGGCTCAATTAGTAGAGTCAGTCCCAGACAAGTTAGAGAAAGAGAGAAGATAAAACTACCATTACAAAGAATGGAAGTGTGATTGTTACTTGTACTGGTGAGGGTTTTCCAGAGAAACAGAAGCAATAGGGAGATTGTATGTAACATATACATAATTGTGTGCTCGAGGTCATATGTTATAGATTTTCCTCATGTAGCTATTGAGACTGAGAATGCCATGATTTGCCCCCAAAATAATCTGGAGAAACTTTATTAAAATCTAAAGGCAGCTCAACTTTACACTGAGGAAAGTTGCCTTTTCTTTTCCTTTCTTTTTTTTTTTTTTCGTTCTTGGGCCCTTTGGTGTTTTGAGGCCAGTCACATTGGTGAAGATGGACATTCTTTACTCAGTATATTCAGATGCAAAATCTTTTTCAAAAATACCCTTGCAAATACACCCAGAAATAATGTTCTACCAGCTATCTAGGTGAAACCTCATTCCAGTCCCATCAAAACAAAACACTAACCATCATATCATGGTTAACTCCACAGATGTTATCCGTAAATTATGGGTGTGTCTTAACTGTATGCCCAGAAATGTCATAATTTAGGTTAAATGGATAAATTCCTTGAAATACACAAAATAGCCACCAAAAAAGTCACTTAAGTAGATTTAGGTAGAACAGCCCTTTTTCAAGGAAAATTAATTACTACAAGCATACCTCACTTATTCTTTCCTTTCTTGTACTTCGCTCATCCTGGGTTTTTCACATTGAAGTTTTTTGGGAAAACTGTGTTAAACAAGTGTAAATGAGCCATTTTCCAACAGCTCTTGCTCAGTTCATGCCTCCGTGCAACATTTTGGATATTCTCATGTCATTTCACCTTTTTCATGATTTTATTATGGTGAGTTGGGATCAGTGCTCTTTGAGGTTAATATTGTAACTCTTTTGAGGCCCCACGAACTGCACTCAAGCATTAAACAGCATGCTTACTCTGTAAACGTTGCTGTGTTTCAACTGCTCTGTCACTTGACAGTTCTCCAGTCTCACTAGCTCTCTGGCTTTCCCATTCCCTGAAACAACAATACTGAACTTATCCATACCACTGGACTCTATGGACTCAACTGAAACGAAGAGTCACACATCTCTTCCTTTAAATCAAAAGCTGGGGGAAAAAATCAAGCTGAGTGAGGGAGGCATGTTGAAAGCCAAGACTGCCCCAAAACTAGTCATTTTGCACAAAATTAGTTACACAAGCTGTGAATGCAAAGAAGAGATTTTGAAAGGAATCTTAGTTTCTTGAGACCTACTCCAGTGACGACTGGAATGATACGAAAGTGAAAGACTTATTGCTGCACAGGAGACTTCAGTGGTCTGCAGAGAAGATCCAAGAGCCTCAACATTGCTTGAAGCCAAAGCCTGCTCCAACTCAAAGTCC
>PVJI01017871.1:0-34716 GCA_004026765.1 Micronycteris hirsuta
TCCCTGTTAGATTTTTTCTGGGTTTGTGCTTTATCCTACAGAAAATACAGTTATATTTAACTTTGTGTTACTTAATTTGACAAAATGCAGTGAAAAGCTTTCAATACAAATAAATACATTTCTGCAGCGTGAATTTTAATGACTAAGTGACGTTCCATCAAACACCTTTATCACAATGTTAAAGGTAACATCCCCTGACTATATCTTTGCATAGGTCCCTCGTTTATTAATTTTCCTAGAATAAAATCCTGGCCTGGAATTGCTGTGGCAAAGGCAGCGTCCTTTGTTCGGGCTGCTGAAGGATATCCACCAAGAACATCGCACCCCAGCCAGCCACCTGCTGCCAGCCTCGCCTGGCTTGGCCCGTGCTGGGTGCGAGGGTTCTCACGTAGGTCAGTGTGACGCCATTTTACTGGTGGGCGTTACTGTTAGGGGGGTGATGACGGAGATCCAACTGGTGCCCAGCTTTTCCAGCTTGTCCACCTGGAGTGTCCCTATGGCCTGGGCACACTCCGTCCCTGTCATGGGCTGTTTTGGGCATCCCTGTTGACCCATCTGGGACCCGTCTGTTGGGCCTGTTTGTTCTTTCACGCCAGTCCCGCAAGACTTCCTTAAGAGCCACACACTGGACTGTCCTGTCCCCTCTAAGTGTGTCCCCGTCTCTAACACGTAGAACCTGTCCGGGAAGCAGCAGGGCTGGCAGGGAAGCTCGGACCTGTTCACTCTCCTCTGGAGGTCTGGGCGTGGTGATTCTTCCAGAGACGGCAGCATTAAGGTTTCCGTATCCCTCTTTCCCTGCTGGGGGTGCTTCTGTAACAACTGATTTCTGACCAGAGCGAAGGTGGTAATCTGCAAACACATGACATGACATGTTACCGAATATCGACAGACAGGAAACAGTCTTCTACAGTTATTAATTTTCTGGGGTTTTTTTCCCTCCTTTGAGTTCTTGGGTCCATGGGGCCCAAACCCCTCCTCACTCCTGAATACACGGCAACAGCCCTGAAGAAGAGGCTTGAGGCCCCTGGCCCAGTATACAAGGTGTGCGACGGCCCCTTGATGTCCTCCTGCCGTCTGACGCAAATGCCTCGGCCTCAGGACAGTGACCGAAGGGAAACCAGGAGGAGGTGGGCACAGAGCCCGGGCCTGACCTCCTGAACGAGGCTGTAGCTCTTAGACCAACTACTGAGAAACTAGCCCGTCAGCTGTAACCACAGACTCACAAGCTTCACTTTTCAAATTATATCTCATGAAAAGTGAGTGTCCAGTGATGTTCCCCTGAGGAGGAAATGACTACATGGATTTACCTTACCCTTTTTTTTTTTTTTTGGTAAGGATTTTATTTATTTACTTTAGAGAGGGGAAGGGAGGGAGAAAGAGAGGGAGAGAAACATCAATGTGTGGTTGCCTCTCATGTGCCCCCTGCTGGGGACCTGGCCTGCAACCCAGGCTTGTCCCCTTACTGGGAATCGAACCAGCAGACCTTTGTTTCACAGTCCGGCGCTCGATCCACTGAGCCACATCAGCCAGGGCTACCTTACCCCTTTTAATAAGCATTTTGAATTCCTAAAAGTAGGATGCAGTACAGAATGTTTCCCAAGTTGTTTTCACAGAGCAGCTAATACGACCACATGGAACACTAGTATTCATTGTGACGTGGTGGGTGGAGCCAAGCGCTCCAGTCTCAAGGCCAGTGCCCTCCCGCCAGTGATTAGACCAAGTTCCTGCTGGAGGGAAGGACAGGCCCATCCTAACGAGATGCCCCGAAGCAAACGGAACAGTGTGAGCCGGTGCCAGGAGATGGGCTTCACTGGTTGACAGACTGTCAACCTTCCTGTCATTGACTGTTGCAGATTTTATAAAAGGGGACTCTGTTTCCACCAGCGAAGGGAAGTCCTGTGGGATTCTGTGTCTCCCTTTTGCAGAGAATTCTTTAGAGAATCAGATATCAGCCTGAAGCCAATGCATGCTGGTTTCCACACTCAAGGGATGTTTTTCTTTAAAGATGTACTTCAGAATGTCAGGGTTAAATCATGGAAGGGAATGTGGAGCTTTCAGCTGGGCTCAATTCTGAGGCAAGGCGATGTGAATTGAAATTATGTCTCGAATCTGATTTTTCTCCCATAGGAAAGGTTGTGGTACAGGGAGGTACAGTCCTACACTGTTCCTGATACCCCAAAGTTAACAGGAATTATCAGAAATGATCTACTAGTCAAATATAAATAACACACAGAACCCTGTTAAACTTGCAAAATTTGAATTATTTAAGTAGGATGGTCAACAGCCACAGAAAATGTTATCTATATGATTCAGTATCGGAGGCTTTTATATAAAACTCTGGTCTGACTTACCACTTCTAGTCCCCCCCACCCCCTTTTTAAGGTGGGTATGCGGCAAAGCAAAGGTATAGCAGGGAGTAACTTTTCAGAGGTTCATGGAATTCAGAAAGTGTTTCTTACCAAAATTTGGATGTCTCAGCCAACACTTTTGGAGAGATTTAAAGCCAGTGAGTGACTTTGAGAAAGTTACCCACAGAGCTGCCGTTTGGTATTTTTTTCCATATATATTTTCCTGATACAATATAGGTGTGAGGCATCTCACATTGTTCGATACTCTTCAGACTTTGGAACATCACCCCCATTAGCTCTGGTGGATCTACAGCGAGCCCCGCTGTTATGCAAGGCACCCCCTGGCTTAAAATTCACAAGACCATTCTTATCTGCATTGATTTTTTAAAAATTATCTTTGATCCTGTACAATGTTGCTGCCTCTGTTTCAAAAATCCCATAGCTTTGGTTCAAATGCTGCTGGATTCAAAGCTACCCAAAGCCAAGTTTGATCCTGAGTCCACAAAATCAACAGGATTTCCATTTCAGCGTTCATTCTGCGCTTGGCCTTGGAATGATGGACAGGAACAATCACTAGAGGCAGCATTGCATTTTTCCCGATGAGTCGTATTTATGAAACTACAATAGGAGGGAGATTCCTGTTCCAAACTGGAATCAATGGATTTCGTCCTGCTGCACATTTTCTGATAACCAGCAACGTTAGCCAACAAAGTGAGTGGCCCAAGTCTTTGCAATTTCTTTTATTCCATGAATTCCCCAGGAGGTAAGACTTGTACTGCCAAATGACTACTCTGTTACAGTTCTGCGGTTGAGACTGTCTTTCTAGAAGGAAGGAGCCAAAGTTGTGGGAGGGCAGTAGCTAATTGAAGGTAATTACCATGTGACTGGGTATCACTCAGGTTCCAATCACCGCACAGCATCTTATTTAATCCTGGCAACGTCGTTATTCCCATTTTTCAGCCAAGGCAGAAAACGAGGATCCACGAAGAGGAGTAATTATCCATGGAGAAGGCAAATCAGCAGGTTGGGTGACGTTGGAATGAATCTAACACACATCCTCTTAACTATAGCCCGCTGCCTCCTCGCTCTACAAGGAAAATAATCTCATTATTCTACTACCCCTTCGAGAAACTACTGAAGCACCTTCCCCCTTCCCTCGGCTGCCCGCGTGACAGAAGTCCTGATGAACCTAAATTAAAAAGCAAAACGGAGACAGACTCATAGACAGAGAGCAGGATGACAGCCAAGGAGGGGGTGGGTTCTGGGTGGAGGGACTGAGCAAAAAGGAAAAAGGACTCGGGGACATAGACGACAGGGTGGTGATTGCAGGGGGTAGGAGCGTATAAGGGGACTCAGTGGTAATGGAAAAAGTACAGTAAAAAAAGAATCCAAAATTAATTAATTAAATGCCTGCTGCCGGTGACGGCAGCCCTAGGGAGGCACAAACATGGTCCCAGAGCACGTGGGAAGCATGACTGAGATTGGTGATGAGGTAATCACCTTCCAGACGCGGACCACCTGAAATGAGGCTGTGGGTTCTGATCATACTATGAGTTTAAGTGAATCATTGAAACAAACAAACAAACAAAAAAAAAACCGGAGGAAGTCAAAGAGATGGGAATCAAAGGAAACCTGCATTTCTTTACAATTGTCAAGTAAAACATAAGTCTCAATCCATGTTAAGTGCTATAAAAATCAGTTGAAGCTTTTAAAATATCCAAGCCTAATGAAATAAAATAATATACATGCCAAAATACACCTGAGCACTGTCCAATGTAAGCCATGTGTCATTAATAGCACTGGCTGTTGGGGAGAAGCTTAATAAATAAGAGATATAATGCAGCTGGGACTATTGACTGTGATACTTTTTTAATTCTGAAGGAAATTTCCAACAATGGGGGACACAGGAAGAAAGGAAGCGAACAATGCATCTGAATAATCGGACTAGCAGGCCTCACTCCTGTTGTGGGCAAATAATATGGACGAAGAGACTTTGGTGGAAAGATGCAGATGCTATCTAAGTGGAGAAAAATTTTTTAGCGAAAACGCATCCACTAACATCTGAATACTAAATGAAAGACTTTACAGTTTCATCTCACCCGAGAGACTTTTTTGTTTCTGTTGCCATCGCTGTGTTGTTTGGGAGAGAATTGGAGTTTCAGATTTACAAACCACTTCATTTGCAAACTGCTATTACGGGTAGTTTCTGCCTGTGAAAATGTTTAAAGCTGCAGGCAAGGAAAAGACATCGTATTAGAGTTTTTCCATAGAAAGAAGACTCTAGTTTTATTGTAAGGAAAATGAGCAGTGTAACAATACAATATTATTTATAGAGTTATTCATGTAAGTAGTATTTCAATGTACTTTGCGGAGTCTTTGAGATATTAGGTAGCAGAATCTCTGAGAAACATATTTTACATAGTCGTTTAAATGCAATAGTGTTCAAGTAATTATCTTCGTCATAAGATCCAGAGAAATTTACATTGGTAGTTGGAGCTTGAACATAAAATTCATTCCTTATCACAATATAAAATATAGGGTGTCACTTTTTTTCTCCTCAAATAAGATAAGGTTAGATTTTCCCTATATAGACTTGACCTTGCCCAATTGATAGTTGAAAAAGTCCTTATAGCATTCAATCTGGTCTTTGAAGATTTTTCTTGATTTTAGTGTGTCTTATTAAGTTTAGGCACAATCAGCTGTTTTTTCCTCTTTTCTCTCAGCTGTTTATCTTAGACCTCCCACCTTAAGAAACCATTCCTAATTTCGCAGGTGTACTAGTTACACAGGGCCACCACTATTACCACAGATTTGGTGGCTTCAAACAACAGAAATGTATCCTCTCGATTCTGGAGGCCAAAAGTTCAGAATGAGGGCGTCAGGAGGACAGACTTCCTACAAAAGCTCTCAGAGAGAATCCTCCCTGCCCCTTCCTGCTTCTGGTGGCTCCATGTGTTCTCCTTGGCTTGTGGCCACATCTCTCTGTCTCTGTGTCTTAGATCTCTTCTCTCCTCCAAGAACATCAGTCAGTGGATGTACAGCGTCTCCTAAATCCGAGGTGGTTTTATTTCGAGAACCTTTAAGTTACTTACACCTGCAGAGATCCTACCTCCGAAGAAGGAATCAGGGGTGAGGACTTGGACAATGAGGACTCGGACGTAGAATCCGTAGCCAAGGATTAAGAACAGGCTTTAACATGAGGCAAAACGGGGTTAGAAGCTTGGTTCAGCCACTTGCATGGAGACAGCGGCATGTTCATAATTCCTCCAGGCTTCGGCGTCCTCCTCCGTAAAACACGGGCGATCACCTCTGCTTCCCCCGGGCTGTGGGGGACACTTGATACTGTGCTGGGAGACACTGTGTGCAAAGTAGTCAAGATCCCTGCCTTGCTCATAAATAGTAGTTGCTGTTGTGTTGAATGATACTGTTTTTCTAGTGAGTTATTCTATTCATTGGCTTCAGTTTCCATCAAGTTCCTCTTTTCTCTTCATAACAGCAGAAATTGCAAAAGAGAAAGTTACGCGAATCACGTCTGTGTTGAAACTCAGAAATATGATGACTACTTCTGCTCAAACAGAAGGATGAGCTTTCCTGGAATTGTTGCAAGGATTAAATGGAGATAAAGTTTATGAAGTGCTTAGCATAGTGTTCAGTGTTAGCCACAATTATCTGCAATTTCTGAATACCTGCTATGTTTACAGCAACCATGGCAACACAAATGTCTTTTTAAACCTCATCATCCTTTAGGGCGTGTAATAAATGCATAGATGTAATTTTGTGCCTATCCGATTAAGCCATATGTATTCCAAACATTGACGACCATAGTTTCATTCACCCACTGATGGTCCCTAACTTACCCTGAATCCTGTTAAATTTTTCGCATGTACCTTCCCAGGATTGCTGTAGGAGTCTAAAGTTAAACTCACAAAAACTCAACCCTCCACCTGGCCAGGTGACTCAGTGGGTTGGAGCACCATCCTGTACACCAAAAGGCTGCAGGTTCGATCCCCAGTTGGGACATTGATGGGAGGCAACTGACTGATGTTTCTCACATCAATATTCCCCCCCTCCTCTTGGTCTAAGATCAATAAACATGTCCTTGGGTGAAGATTTAAAAAAATAAATAAATCAACTTCAGCCCTCCAAAAGTCCTTATTGCCTTCCAGCTGTCTTATACCTGCGCCTTGTACCCAACTGTGGTCTCAGCTAGCTCTGCAAGTGGTCTGAAGATGTAGCTTCTCCAGAAAATCTTTTTGGATTGCTCTCCCACATACTAATTGCAGTGGGATTATTTTAGTAATAATTGAACATTCTTCTTCCCTAATGGCTGTCGTCTTTGTTATCATAGGTTTCGTGGCATTCATTGGAGGATGTTGGATATATACCTGAGTTGATCGTTGCTATATTAATAATGCCTTTAAAATCCTCAGCTTTGTTCCTAGTGCCGTGAGAGACTACAGAAGGAAGGCTTCGGCCTCGCAGATGAAGGCGCTGCCCCCTGTATTCGGGGCAGGATCCGGCCAGATGGGGAGCTGAGGACGTGGGGAAGCATGTGCCTGCGGGCAGCGCAGTTAACGCTGCTCTCCCTTCCTTTTCAGACACGCATTAGCATTTTAATTTTAATGGCTTTAGAACCATGAAAGCATATTTAGGTAAATGCACTAATTAGATCTTTGTAAACAACTGTATGCTGTTTTGGTGTATGAAATTTAAAGAGCAATTAAAAGCACATATATTTTGCTACTGATGAGTGAGGACGTGCGTGGGAGGGAGGAGGAGTCGGTCCTCAAAGCGTAAGCGAACCCGAGGGAAGGGCTAACCCGGAGATGGGCTTAATAATCTCGCAGGGAAACTCAAACAAGTTTGAAACTTTTCTGCAGAAAATCATAAGGCCAAGTGATGCTACACCTTGAGCCCGCCATAATTAAATAGAAGTGTTTGAAAATTACATTTCCAACCTCTTTTCAACTAGTGTACCTACTTTAGAGGAATTTTCAAAGGAACTTCATGGTATGTCTCTTTTTAATGAGAGCATGTCATTCCCTCTCCGGTGACTTCCCTGTTTTTATCAGTTTCTCTGCGAAGAGCGGGCTGATGTATGAGAGGGGTAACTCGAGCTGACAGTCTACAGCGTGATCCATTATCGGAAAGATTTAGGGAAAGAGCACTCTGAAAAACATAATTAAGGAAACAAATGTTTTCAGAAATATAATAAAGATTTTTTATGGTTTCGGCTCAGGAACATCCATTCCGTAATACCACACATTGAGGAAATGGTCTGCCAGCCATCTAAACAACGCCTGTATTTTGATGTTTCTTGGCTTGCCTTTCCCCCACTGAGAAACTATTAAACAAATCATAAACAGAGACTAAAGGGGAGCAAAGTGCCTGAAGGTGGCTTAGCCGTTCCTTCCCAGAAGCCATTAATTGAGAAACAGACGAAAGAACTAGATTAAAAGTGGACTCGGGAAAAACAGGCAATGCATTCCGCAAACACGGCTGTGCTGTGAAGGTGTGTTTCTTTCCTCACCGTCTCAAGGCCTGGCCTCCTCCCTCTTGGTCTGGGCCCCTCCCTCTTGGTCTGGGCCCCTCCCTCTTGGTCTAGGCCCCTCCCTCTTGGTCTGGGCTGGCCTCTTAAGATCCCCTGGCAGACCCCATTCTGGGAACCGCAGAATTCAATTTTTTTTCCCCAACAAATGCCTTTGCACCTTGCTTCGGAACAATATTACGTCCTTAACATTTACCTCGGTTAATTTGAGACGTCCTTCCTTTCCGAGCCAGGATCACAATTTGAAGATACAGAGCTCATTAACCTTGAACCCAGGATTGCACAAAGGATCTGAGTTAAGTCCGCCAAGGTGGAAGTTTAAACGATGCTCTTTAGCTGTGCTGGTTCCAGTTGGTCAGCTCTGCTTGTCCTAGCTCTGTTTTGTTTCTTTCATTCCTCTGGGTTCAGGTGCTAAACTTTATGCATTCTTTCCTGCCTAACGCCGCGGTCGGTAGCCTGCACCCACTCACGCCCCCGCTTCAGTCGCTCTAGGAGGTCATTGGCCAGGAGCACCGGAGACCGTGCTAGGTTTGTGCAGATCACAACCAGAAACCTGCGTGGCGAGTTCGGGGCACCATGTGCAGTGTGTTGTAAGGGCAGGGTGGATGTGAGATGTGAAAGGAAGCTTCCCGTTCTCAAGGCTTGGAGCCGGCACAGCTCCACCTACCCCGTGTGATTCCCGAACAGTAGGTGGGCTCTTTGCGTGTTTGCATGGTAACCGTAGTGTTCCTACAGGGCGTGGCCGTAATACCGTGGGGATAGCGTCCGCTGTGGGGTTTTACTCAAGCGTGTTAGGAAATATCAGGAGTGGTGTTTGAAATACTCAACCACCAGAATGTCACGGGCCCTGACCATCGAGAATGGACAATGGCCAAGTGCTAAAGTGACACCTTGGGACTCCCACTGATTCTGAGATATGGAGATACTTGGGGAGGTATTTTCGAGGGAGAACCCTGTAGAGTTGGTATGGCGCATGTGGGGACTGGATTCAGACATCGTCAGCAATAGCTGTCTACCAATTTCCCCAAAGTATGTCTATGTTTTAACAACCGTGAGGGCCAGACCAGGGCATATTCCCAATCAGCCATGGGCATGGAAACCAAAGAGGACATCTAAAGAAGTCCCTCTGAGAAAGTAGAGTCGTTCCAATGTTACTGCCATTTCCTTCTCTCTCTCCCCCCATTACATATATAAAATAATTGGCATGTAATATATATAAAATATATAATAACATAAAAGCATATTAGGCATATTCTTGCACCCAGTTAAGGATTTTGTTTTAATCAAAGGAGCATACTCAGAAGGCCGGAGTACAATTAACACTGTATATATACAATTTTATGTTATTACATGTTTTAGACATTATATTATGATACATGCACATACATGGAGAGAGAGAAAAATGACAACATTGGCCTGTCATAGCAGGACATCATATTATATCCCTGTTTGGGATTGGTTCTGGAGGCCCCTTTTATACCACATCAGAAGACCGGTGCCGGGTTTGCAGAACCACACTGCACGTGCGTGAGAGGGCAGGTGTCACGTGTCTGTGCGGGAGACTAAAAGGCGTAGTTCTTTCCGTCATCAGTCACTTTGTTTGTTTCATTTGGTGTTTCTATAGAAATAGATTGGCTTTGGAAGCTCTCTATAAGCCCCGTGAAATGGCTGAGACCTGAGAAGCCTTTCTGCACTCTGAACAGCATTGTGGGTATGGCTGAGCGATGCCGTGGTTTCGTGCCCACGTGAATGTCCTTCTTCAGGGCCGTTCTGCAAAGGTTCAGCGGGCTGCGTGGGCGCTGTGGGGCGGAGGGCCCCAAGTACGAACCCAAAGAACCTAAAGGCATACAAGAACTTCTCGATGTGTGGTATCTCCAATTCCAGATGGGGGTCAGGCCAGGAGAAGTCACACTTTCCTTCCCAGACGGCCTCCTGGTAGAGCGCTCCGGGGCAGTGGGATATGCTGAGTGTAACACCCAGTCTCTGCTGTGGAGACGCGACTTACTCAGTGCTCTGAGTTGATACAATTTTCTTCATGAACATCGTCACCTGATGATCTGAAGAAAACTGGTTTCTCAACAGAAGGGCGTTCTTACATCTCTTTCTGGGGGAGAAAGGTAGGATCCTGGAGAGAGTCTTTGAAAGATGGTGATGGAAAGGGGCTGTTGGAGAAGAGCAGAAAATAGTGGAATCATTTATTGAAAGCAAAGTTTATTTTGAAGGAATAAAAATTTAATGTAGTATAGGTCAAGGTGTTGTAATGGGGGAAAGACCTGTAATTGGCATAAGGAAGTGGAATTTCTTTAATCTTGTAGCCATTACACTAATACATAATGTCCTAAAAAAATAATGTATATCAAAGCAATGTAATAAAGGATTAGTGTGATGAATTTTAAGAGATTAAGCTCCAGTTAATTTCCATATGCATTTAAGATTAATAAACTGCTAATTAGGATATGCAAATAATGGTTTCTGAAGCCTTTGAAATATTTCCCAGCACCTTACCCATAAATCTCCTTCAGTAATTATTGTGTTATGCAATTGGGGAATAACAGATTGATGAGCCAATCTAATTATGTGAAATTTACATGTGTACAGTATTTTATAATGAAGTACATGAAACTAATGTTAAAATAGGGAAAACTAGTTGCACCACTCATTACAGTTATTAATGGAAAATTTAACTTTGTTTGAAAGTACATTGAGCCACACCAAGGGTGAGCCACACCACATAATAGTGTACAATACACATCGGGCGTGTACCTGCAGGGTGGGATTCCTTCCATCAGCTACCTTAACAGGTATCAGGACTCTTAGGCTTGCATCCCATTCACATCAGATCCATGCACATATTTCAGTGATATTGCTGATCATTCAGAGGCCTACATAGCAATTAATTGCTTCATTATGCAAAGTGAGGAAAGGTATTTCTATTTCTTAAATTACCAGGTGTATAATAGAGATTCCTCTTTCGTGACAAGTACCATAAGATAGCCTGTTAGAATTATTCTTCTGCCCAGTAAGGCTGGCTGTTTTTTGTTTTTGTTTTTTTTTAAGATTTTATTTATTTATTTTCAGAGAGAGGAGAAGGGAGGGAGAAAGAGCAATGTATGGTTGCCTCTCACATGGCCCTCACTGGGGACCTGGCCCGCAACCCAGGCATGTGCCCCGACTGGGAATCAAACCGGGACCCTCTGGTTCCCAGCCCACGCTCAATCCACTGAGCTACACCAGCCGGGGCTGGCTGGTTTGTTTTTAATAGCACAAGCATCCCCAATGATGCTGGGGGAGAAAAAACAACTTTTAAACTAACATGGTTAAAACACTTCTGAAGGGCTTGCACAGCAGCGCGCGCGCACACAATGAAGGAATTCGAATGGACTCTAACGGTCGTATTACTTACTTCATTGGCAGAATCTCAAACGGAATAAGAATTAGAACCCAATGGAAAATTTCTTCAACTGAGTGGCCAGAACAGCAGAAGCCTTTTGGACATTCTCTTTCATTTAGTGCCTAATGTATAGAAACACATGCAAGCCACACAAATTACCTTTACACAGTCTGTCTACATTCTATGGGAGGTAAATGTAATTAATCTCCACTTAAACAGGTAAAATTGTGGAACTTGGAGACATGCAGGCTGTGATTTGTCACAAATAGGGAGACAATGGAAACTGAAGTCTAGTCTTGTGCTCTTTACGTGGGGGATTTATTGCCTGAACTATGGATGGAAATGAAACCCAACAAAGAAATGCCTCGCCGCGGTTGTGGGGCATTTATAGCACCCCGGATGGAAATACGCTGTCACCAAATCTGCCATGCTGGATTCTTTTCCCACTTTCCTTACTTCAATCAACATGGTATTAAATTTAGTTGACTTTTCTTTTTCTGTGTGTCTGAACACACTGGCATCCACCACGGCAGGGACCGTGTTCCTGTTCTCTCTTCCCGGGTTCTCAGAGCAGCTCAGACGAATGAGAACTGGGGAAACGCTAAGGGTGCCTGAGTAAACAAATCACGTCGATGCACAGTGACTGAAAACAGAGACAGCTCCCAATGCCTGCGTACACCCTCGAGCCTTTGCAGAGTATTCAGTTAGCCCGAAATCCACTGCTGCCCTGCCCACGCCCTGAACGGAACAGTGAGGGGAACTTCTTCCTCTTCTTTCTTTTTCCCCGCGACTGCCCAAATCCATCACACGTGGTAGGCACTCAGTGTTGATGAACGGCTAATTATTCTTACGATTTCAACAGAGGGAGATGCCACTTCTAAAGGCACGCATGAATGAAGAGTGTATTTTTTCATTCTTTGATAGTATCTCTGGGGAATGGATGACAAAAAAAAAGATTGTGAAGAATTGAAATTCTCAAGGAAGAAAAAAACATGAAAATGGGCTTTGGTTGTGGATATTATATGTTATATGATGCTTTTATTCCAACTGAGAAAAAAAAACAGTGATAAGATCTTCCTATGTCCACTACTTGCACTTTAAGGAAAAAGTGGCAGATAAAATTTTTTAGCAAATTAGGCTGCTTTCTAAACGACTAACCAAATTTGCCATTTCAGGATAAAGTGTTACAGGCGCTGCTGTTAAACTCGAATGCACACTCGTCAGCATGCATGTTTTCAGTGCGGTGACATTTTTAACCTTCGTCCCCGCACCACTGGGCGACCGTCAGCATGCTTCCCCGCCCCAGATCTGAAATACCTGGGAAACCATACTTTCTTCTCCTTAAGTTATTGAAGTTCCCAAAAGGAACTCTCAATCTTCCAAACACTGCTTTCAAAGAGAAACACTGTTTTGAGTTTCAGGTCCCTACAAAAGGCAGTGAGGCAAATTGCACTCCACAGTAAATCTTCAGTATCAGCAAACTAGCGAAAAATAGATGTGTGACGTGGATATATCTGTTCACTTTTCAACGGCGTCCTGAGGTCCTGCCCAGCTTATTAATGGGCGGTAACACAGTGGGCCGTTGTTATCTCCAAGCATGCTGTTTATTACTTGCGCAAGTTCTAATAGAAAGGCCACTGATGGCCAGCGTCTCCTGAATTACTTTCTACACTGTTACATGTATTCAGGAAAGTCGTCCTGTTAACTATTTCACGCTCTATTCTAAGTTTTAGGAAATTGGTACTAGAACTATGATGGATAACCTAGCATTCTGTTACCCTCCATAATCGACCATTTATGACAACTGTGTGGGATGGGAGTTTTCCATAGCTCTGAAAAAAGAAAAATATATAGATTCATTGGCTCTTGATGGGAGCTCCTGGAAGAATTTACAACTTCACAAGTTAAATCTCAGAGCCATGCTTTTGAATGGGCCCCTTGTTAATTCACCTTGATGCTCATTAAGGGTTTGGGTTTTTATTCATGGGCAGATTGCTTTCTTTTCATGTGGCTTTTCAAAACAATCCGAAGTATGAACCGGATGGAAGACATTTATTTTATATTGTTGACATGTGGAGATCTAAAATACCATTTTTTCACATCCAATTTCACCTGTCATTGCTGTCTCAAAAATCTATTTCCTCTTGCATAAAACGGCAGTGTTTAAAACCATAAAAGCAAACACAGCAGTGAAGAAATTTTCCCCAGAGTCTGTTTGCCATATGCTTTAAACAGAACTGTTTGAATACCCCAAAATTAGCATTCCCGAACTCAATGGTAGCGACTGTGCTTTTGTTTGGTGTTGTTTTCCCACATGCATCAGGGAGACTGATCTGAGGAACAGCCTTCAGATTCTAATGGCTCGATGGGAAATCATTTTTATGCTGCCGAGTGGTGATTCTTGCCACGCAAGAGAATCCAAATGGACTTGACTTCCTTTGCAAATATAATCCAAAAGGTTGGAGCTATTCAGAAGCGTGTTCACATTCTGTGACTTTCCAGGCACTCATTCAGAATCATAAGTCAAACACGATTCGGGTCCAAACAACAGGCGTCTCTGCTTCGTTCTTCCAGGCTCACCACACTGAGCGTTCATTAAGTGCTTCCTCCATGGCAGGCCGTTCTCCGCATACCAGGTACGGCAGCGGACAGAGCAGAGGAAAATCCTCGCCTTATGAGGACACAGGGGAGACAAGCAAACAAGCAGATGGAGAAATAAACAAACATATGCACACAGACATGTGTGCACAAGTTACATGGCATGGCAGGTAGTGGTTTTGCTATAGAGAAAAACAAAGCAGGGGCGAGGGAGGGAGCACAGGCTGAGGTTTGGAGTGTTGAAATGGTAATAAATATCTGAAGGCAATGGAAGTTCAAAATACAAAGACGTCTGGTGCAAGTTTGCTCCTGAGGGTAGGTATGCAAGCCGCCTCGGTGTCTATCCAGAGACGGTTGGATGAAGAGAATGTAATGTCATGGAATATGACTCAGTCCTAAAAAATGAATGACATCTTACCATTTGCAACAGCATGGATGGACCTAGAGGGTAGTATGCTAAGTGAAATAAGAGAACAAATCCTGCTCTGACGTATAGGTGGAATCTAAAACACAGTATAAACTAATAAATGAAACACAAAGAGACTCATAGATACAGTGAACAGACTGATGATCCCCACAGTGCATGTGTGCGGTGGGGGGTCCTGGGGGCTGGGTGAAAAGGGTGAAGGAAATCAAGATGTGAAAAATGGTAGTTACAAGAGACTCATGGGGGTGTAAAGCACAGCATAGGGAATATAGGCAATAATACTGTAATAACTAGGCATGGCGCCAGGTGGGCACTGGATTTCATAAGCTATGTACATGTCTAACCACTATGCTGTGCCCCTGAAAATGATATAACGTTAAATTACAACTAGAATTGAAAAAAACATGTAACGTTTGGAAGGCCTGACACCGGAACACAGCCGGAAGAGCCCGGTGGGCAAGCAGGGAAGTCAGGTTACCAGGAGGGTGAGGGCAGACCTGCCGGGCCTCGTGCGCAGCTATAATAAGGGCGTTGGCTTCATTGTGCATGAGGGGGAATGCCGTTGGCAGCATTTGAGCAGACTAATGAAATGCTCCGCTTTGAAAAAAATAACTTATTGAAAAATAATAAATGAAAAATAACATTTTTAGCTGCTATACATAGACCAGAGAAGCAGCAGGGGTATCTGCTAGGAGAATCTTGAGTAATCCAGGAAGAGCTGATGGTGTCTTGGACCTTGGCCCTGGATGATAACGACAGAGGTGGTGAGAACCGGTCGGATTCTGGATATATTCTGAAGTTTGAGCCAATTGGATCTTTGTATGGTTTTGACATGAAATGTGAGAGGGAAGATCAGTCGGGAGTAACTTCAGTGTATCTGACTTGAGCAGGCATGGAGTTGTCATTTATTTACTATGATGCAGAAAAACGTAGGAAAAACATTTCGGGGGGGGAGGGAATATCAGAAGTTTTGAGTGCATTAAATTTGAGATTGAAAACAAATATCCAGCTGGGAAAGTTGACCAGACACCTGGATGTCTGCCTCTGGGTTTCCGAGAGGCGGCCCAGACTAGAGACAGACACTTGAGTGTTGTCAGTGTGTCTAAAAAAGTCACCGAGGGAGATAAGGAGCTAGAGAAAGGACCACGTGTGAAGACCGAGCCCCGGACTCGCCACCATTCACAGTGCATAGATAAGAAAAGCCAGGAAAGAAGACTGTAGCCCACGAAATAGGAGGGAAGCAGGGGGGTGAGCTGCTCTGGAAGGAGGCTGGGTGTTCCGGTTGAAGTTGCACAGTGAAATTGTGATGTCTTGTGTCTGAAAGACCACAGGAGGAGAGGAAATGGATGCAGTGACGTTTTGCTCGACAGGAAAGTAGGGGAAAGGAGTAGCAGTTAAGTAAAAAAAAAAATTGAGATTTTTAAAGTTGGGTGAAATACCATACTTTGCTTAGAATGAATCAGTAAAGAGAAGAATAAATAATGACGCATGAGGAGCGAAGAAGAATTTCTGAAGAAACGATGTCGACTGTGCGAGAAATTGTGACGTGCTGTGCACAAGGGGTTGAATGGGTCCCCTTGCACAGAATCATGGAGAGGTGAGCCAAAGGGATAGAGAAGAGGCAGCGTCTCCGGGCTCACTTACGGGTCAGTTAGCGGATGTTGTGATGAAAGCTTTGGACTCTTTCTCCCGATTCCTTTTATTTTCTCAGCGAAGTGAGAAGCTAAGAGGAGAATGCAGGGAAGCTTGAGAATGCATTATCTGCTTGATAAATGTTTTTATCAGCAGAGGTTGCTGACCATAGATAAAGAAGCGAGACTAGTAATTAAAGCATAAAATATCTATAGCATGTTTTTTTAAAAAGCTAAAAAAAGAGAGGGAAGCATCAACCCCCCCCCCCCAAAAGTATATAAAGAGTATTCTTGTAGATAGGAGAACTCCTGCTAACTTCCTATTGCCATCCCAGTTCATCTCTCCCTCACGCTGGCCTCCCAGCGTAAACCACCACCCCATGCCCCTCCCTCCACCTCCACCACCCCCACCGCTTTGTCCTGAGCATGCATGCTGAGTTTCCAGCACCATGTTCGAGGCCAAAATCCTAACTGATCACTACTAGCATGTGACTTTTCTCCAACTCTGTCTGCCTGGCAAAGGCTTCTATTTTTAACATTATTTTTTCCCTTAAGAGGACAAAAGCAGAGAGGAAAGTAAAAATGTGAGCCTTGGACCAGCAGGGTGAGGATTCTAGGGAGCCTGGCACCGGGCTGGGCATGAATCATCAGGAAGTGATGGAGACCTCCTGAGCGGCTGGGACTGTATCTGTTTCAGAGAAGGTGCCTGGAACAGGACACCCTGTCTCAAGAATTCTGTAAATGCCTCTAGTTTCAACTAGTTGCTTCAGCCCACTTGCTGCAATTGCTACAACTATTGCAGTATGAGTCAGCCAGTGCAATGAAATGAATACCCACTCCTGAGTTCTCTATTCTAAACATACTGATATTTTGAGATTTCTATCATTTTCTTAAGCAACAAAATCCTGTCAAATGGCCCTAAAAAGTGCACAGTGCTGGGGATGTCATAAGAAATGATTAGCCCCATGTTTAACCAAATTTTCCATCACGAGCTGCATAATTCCAATTTTCTAGATTATTTCCCCCAAAGGTGGAATAATTGGATTCCACCTTTGGGGGACAACAAGAATTTGAATAAAACATAATGCCATTCCTTAAGTGTTGCTGAATATTTATATTTTATTCTTTACAAAATGGAGTAGTAGAGAGAAGCACCATTGCGTCGATCTACATCTAATATAATTAAGAAAAGGTTAATGTCTTTTTTATTTCTCACATTTTTCTCTTTACACATTTGTTCTGTTTCTTTGCACTTCTCTGTAGTGATCCATTGTAATCCTCATTTGTCATTTTATTATCATAATGATCAAACCATTTAACCAAATCGCCTTTATGCCGAACATATCTTACTGGGCGCTCTGAACGATGACAAAAGAAATTAAAAACACAACTTTGGTCCTAAAGGTGTGAAAATCTGGAGGGAGGTCATATGGAATACGAGTCTGTGAAAACCCTGTGTTGGCAGAATACCCATGATTAAAGGTGAGTGAGATGCTTGAGGAAAGTAAGTTTCCCTGGAGGAGCCAGGATTTGAATAAGGATGTTCAAATAAGTCATTTGATAACACACTTCAAACTGGAGGAGGGAGCATGAGGAAAGGCTGGACTTGATCCCAGTAGCTCGCTCCCCTGTTATCTCGGCGGTGGTTTTCCCTTAAACCAGGAGGTGCTCAGGCAGTCCTGGTGACGGGCGCAGCCGTCCGTGCCTTCCTGTGTTCACGCGACACAGCTCTAGGAACCAACGTGTGGGCGCCAGTGAACGCACAGCAGCTCTCACCAAACTCCTCTCTGGCCTCCCTTCCTCTCCACCTCCCTCGCTGTCTCCAGAGGGTGCTTCAAGAAAGACTCTCAAATCAATTCTTTTCCAATAATAAACAGAAGTGGAATTGCTGGATCATGGGGCCGTTCTCGTTTTAACTTTCTGGGGAGCCTCATACTGTTTTTTTAGCGGCTGCTCTATTTTGCATCCCCACCCGTAATGCACAAGGGCTCCAATTGCTCCACACCCTCGCCAACACTTACCTCTGTTTTGGATACTAGCCATCCTAACAGGAGTGAGAAGGTATTTGCACCCCCGTGTTCATCGCGGCAGTATGCAGAACACCCAACATATGGAAACAACCTAAATGCCAGTCAACAGAAGAGCAGATAAAATGTGGCATATACATGCTACTGAATATTAGCCTTAAAAAAGAAGTAAATTCCGCTTTACGCATCCACCTGGATGAAACTTAAAGACGTCATACTGAGCGAAAGCAGCCAGGGACAGAAAGATAACCGGTGCACGATCCCTCTTACATGGAATACCTGAGGTCGTCAAACTCACAGACGCAGAGGGTCAAAGGGCAAGTCAGTGGTGCAGCGTTATCACATGTCATCAGGGATACCAGTCAGTGGATTAGAAAGAGTAATATATGATGCAAAATTGAAACCTGAAGGGGAAAAATCATCATTAACAACAAATGCAACAAATCTTTCCAAGGAGGAAATGGAACCCAGACATTATGAGCAAAAGGTTGACCAATTGAGGTCAAGGAAGGGCCTGTTATTTTTGACTACATGTAAACATTAAAATATATGAGAGGAAAAGAGCTAATGCACTTAATAATGGCTTATAATTTACATATTTTGCCTTCTATAATGCACACCCACGTTTTGGGCCCAAACTTTCAGGGAAAATAGTCTTTCGTTTTAATTTTTAATTCAGTTATTTACTTATTTATATTTGGAAACAAAACCGATTACCACATTCCGGGGTATTACTTTGCATATAGATATCGTGATTGCTTTCTAGAGCTACACTCTTCACACATAAGCATAAATAAAAGAATTTAGAACATTTGTGTAGATACAGATTTAGTACTACCCATGTATAATGTGCATCCTTATTTTTCCTCAAAAATTTGGGTAAAAAAAGGATGCGTTGTACACAGCAAACTACAGTCAATTTTAAAAACTGTAACTTAGTGGAGGAAGAAACAAATAAATGGAGGGTTCTTCGTTGTGCCTTAAGAAAGCCAAAAGGGGTCAAAGCTTATGCCTCCTCCCCACTAATTCCATTTTTCAAAATAAACTTTTTCTTAGAATAGATTTCGTGTTAGTAATTACAAAGATAGATTTCCCTCTTATTTTTCAGAATTATTTTTATTTAAGGTAAAATTCTCATGGCCTAGTGCCTATTTTGTAGTGAACAATTCGGTGGCATTTAGCACATCTATCACATGGCACCACAGCCATCTCTGTCTATTGTAATTTCAGGGCATTTCTGTGACCCCAGAAGGAACCCCAACCCCGGTAAGCAGTTAACCCCCGCTCCCAGCTCCTGGCAACCACCGATCTGTGTTCCGTCTCCATGGGACTTGCCTATCCTGAATATTTCACGTGCAGAGAGTCATGCAATAGAGGACTTCTTGTGTCTGGCTTCTTTCCCTCGGCATAATGTTTTCCAGGTGCCTCCCACTAATTCTCAGTAGCTTTTCGAGTTCCGACACAAGCGAACTGGAGGATGCTATTTTCCCGCTTTATCCACAGCCTTTCCTTGCTCTTCATCCCGTGTGGTTGATGGTCTGTGTAACCTCTGGTCCTGAGCAGTGGGCACTGAAGTATTTCCCTGCCCAGACGTGTTCCTTTCCATGGCCTACTGGTATCAAATAAGTAAATGTGGAGGTGCTGAACAGGGAATGATATCAGTAAAAATAATGGCAAAGTCTATCATGGATTACAGGAATTTAGAAAACCACCAAGGGATAACTGCTAGTTACTCATGTTTAGTGGGTACGACCTTGGCCACCCTTGCATGTTTGAGCAATGTGGCTTTGGGTCGAATGTACTATGTGGTAACAGTTCCCATCGAGGTTCATGGCCTGTTACCTTCACGGTCATGATTCTTTTCTTTAGTCACCTGAATTCTATACTTGTGCACTTCAGCTTCATCACCCGGAACTCTTTTCACCATTCCCCACTTTTATTCTCAGAGGGCGCAGGAAATGTAAAAGCCACAAAAGGTGTACCTGAGCGATGAAAGAATGGAGCCGTGGTCTTAGTGCTGAACTGAAGAAGCCCCAGCAGGAAGGCATGAAAGCAGAAGGAAGGTGACTGAAACCAGGGGGCTGAGGGGCGCTCACGGGGGACCCCAGAGCTTTGCAACCCCTGAGTGAGGAGGAGGAAAAGGAGGAGCAGGGTGAACCCCGTGTGGAGTGTATCATTTCTTAGGTTTTCTCATTGCAGTTACTCCCCCTTGGGCCCACGGGGCTGCTCAGAGGCTAATTCTGGAGACAAAGGTACCGCCAGGGCCTACGGGTCTGCTGTCAGGTCTGGAGCTTGGAAGACACAAGGCATTTAGTCCAGCCTGTTCCTTTCAGAAGCCTCAAGTGGGAAAATCATTTTGTTTTTTTTTAATGTCTCCGCATGACTGCAGGGTTCCTCTTGTACCTTCTGTGGCTCCCCTCAGTCATGCACCGGTCCCCCAGGGGTGCACTATGTTAGTGAGGCTCTGTGTGTCTGGCTCTGTCCCCTAGCATGGAAGTGTCTCCGATGTCGGACCACGGCAGCTGAGGATTTTTCTTCCTTTGCCTTCACAGAAAGATGAACCTTGTGTAAAGTCTAAATCAGGTTTGTCTGCAAGGAAAGCGCACTCTCGTGTTGCGTGTTTCGGGGTGAAAAAGAAATCCGTCCAATGCTGCCTCTAGTTAACGATGACTGGGGCAGAGGGGCTTGTCCTGCTGTGACGTTCATGTAGCATGCGACTTAGCAAGTGTGGGAATACAGCCCAAAAAAGCCATACAAATAAGTTAGCAACTAAGAGGTTTGTCAACTTTTTAGCAATTCACTGGGCAACTCTTAAATTCCATATCCAAATGGCACGCTATGAGATCAGGTTGAAAATTTGTCTTTTAATAGTTTTTTTTTATTCCTATTCATCTATACTGAACTTGGTTTCCTATTTGAGTCTACCATGATTCTTTGAACAGAATCAGAGATTATATACCAGTCCTACCTTTTATAATAATTACGGACATATGGAATGTTCCAGAATAGGAGTTATAAGATCTCAAGTGTTTAGTTGGTATATTCAGCTCAACACCAAACATTTCATTCTGGTCACAAGGCCCCACTTTTCTCAAACCTCAATAATATCTAAAATCACTTGGCACTGAAGTTAAAATACATACTCGGAGCCCAGCGGACGCGGCGTGCTTTCATTACTGCATTTGCACATCTAAATCAAAACTGACACTGTAATAAATGGTTTTCATTTCTCTGTGTGTCTGAATTGTCTTCTTTCCACCATATTTTCCCCGTGAACTAACAGATATGAAAGCAGTTTGGAAACTCGGACACTGTGTGAAGAGCGAGGGCAGGGGCATCGAACACCTGGGTTTTCAGTCCAGCATGCTCTACCCGTGTGGACGTGAGCTCATATCGATGCCCTGTTTTCTCACCTGGACCAAAAAAAAAAAAATTTTTTTTTGGAGTAGAGCAGCAGTCCCTAAGTAGGAAACCATCACATCACCTTGGAAAAAGGGGTTTTTTTTTTTTTCTTTTTTTCAAAATCACTGCACTTGTCCACGCCTTCCTGCTTCCTCCCAGGACTGCTGTGACTCAGTGGACTTGGGGTAGCTCATTTCCAGTGAAGGTCCTTCGGGGCACGTGACAACCTCCCCCGACCCAGCTCTGCAAGCCACGCCTGCATTCGCTGTCGTGGTGCCGTTGCCGCGCTGGTGGCATTGGTAGCGCCATCTTCAACGCTTTTGCCAGGGTTTGCATCCACTTCCAGCAAGGAGAGTGGGTCCCGTGGAACTTCCTGGTAAGAAATGAGTGAGCCCTTCTCAGTCTATGAGGACAGCAAACCAATTTCTGAACCAAAACTCTTGATGTATCCTGTAAGGTCCGGTCCACCATACGTTTATTTCAACGAGGACCCAGAGTGTTTGATAGTAGAATGTTGCTCACTCAACTTCTCCCCCATGGGAAGTTGGAACCGAGTGGGGATTTAGTAACCACTGCACTCACGGGCAACCCCCTTTCCAGGGCCCAGAGGGCTAACAGGTGAGACCAGGCTGAGGGCAGAGTAACCGGAGCAGAATTGTCTCGGGCAGACCGAGGGGGTGTTAACTGGTCTGAGTGGAGGCGCTTCATCTCTCTTGTGGTTGCCTTGGAGTCCGTAGCCAGGGCCGGCTTCATGGACACGTGACGTGTGCAGTCACACAGAGACCTCAGCCCAGAAAGTCCCCACCCTTGTTTTAAGGCTCTGCCGTCCCTGTCTTGAAATTCTTCCTTTTTGAATGAGGGACCTGCATCTTCACTTTGCGCTGGGCCCTGCAAATTACGTAGTCAGCCCGGCTTGCGGCAGAGAGCTGCGCCCGCCCCGTCATTTTCTGTGCTTCCTTTCTTCTTCCTCTGAAGCTCCTCCTGGGGCAGATAGTTCAGTCGTTGACAGGAAGCATCCCCTTTCCCGGCCACCATCCTCACAGCAAGCTCATCCTCTTCAGTTCCGATGACAGGCCCAATCTGGTCACTGCCGTTTTGTCCCAGAGAGTGGCCCTTCTTCCCAATCGTCCCTACATCAACCTCATTATCAGCCATCTTCTCTATCAAGGGAGGAAGATTTGCTTTCCAAGTGCCCACATCACAGTAATTACAACTCTTCAAATACTGACAGCCAAGGCAAGGGACTGCCAAAGCGGCCTTCAGTCCCGGTCTCCCTAGCAGAAATGAATTTCAGAGGGATGCCCTCGCTAATCCAGTTCCATCAGGAGAACGGGGGAAGCGAGGAGCCTCCAGAATTTCATTTATTCTGTAAGCTTTTAGGAGGCAACTCTAGGGCCCTAGGCTTTTGCTGAAATGCACTTTTAGATGTGTTAGTAAATAGCAGTAGAGGACTAAAGATCAATAAAACCCCAGAAATGACTAGATTTATAACACATGTGTTCTGACTCTCTAAATACCCAAATTATAAATTTATATGTGTATATAATTTTTTTTCTTGTTCAGAGGAGTTAATCGTTGATTCTCGCTTTTGGGTCAGAGGAGATGCCCACACTACAAATGCAGTATGTTCCACTGTGTAGTGTGATCGGTGAGGGGCCCTGCAGCCCAGCTTATGGAGAGCGGGTTCTACTTTGAGACTTGTCTTTGGCTGAAGTAGTTCACGGGCTTTCTAAGTAAAAAGGAATCAAGAGAAATGGATATGCAGCAGGGACGGTATTAGTATTCCAACTAGGTTTTGTGAAATTCTTTATGCTCCCCATAAATTTAGATCTGAGCTCCTGAGCAGCTGATGCATAGAAGAGAAGCAGACCAGCTACGTGGGTAACAGCATCGAGAGACAGGAGCATGTCCCCCGTGCGGGTCACATGCAGCTGTCCCTGCTGCCCCGAGCCGCTTCTCCCATCAGGCATCACAGAAGGGGAATCGCAGAGCCAGCCTCCCAAGCCTCTGTGGCAGACACCGAGATGCAGCACTCAGATCCCACTTCACTGGCTGTCAGCTGGTGCCTCCAGCTGTTGTTACCTCCTTCCCGCTCTTCTCTGAGTGGCCTCGGGCAGTGACAGCGGATAGCAGGACAGATACCAGGGCCGAGCCTCTTTGGCCCCTGCAGGATTCCTGCCTCAGGTCCTCTTGGCCCCAGAGCTCCCCACACGGAGCTGCCAATGAGCTCACAAATACCTGGTCGGGTCTGCGGGTCTGCGGGTCTGTGGGTCTGTGGGCTGCCCGTGCCCATCCCAGCCCCTGACTCTCCCTTCACTGAGGTGCTCCCGACACAACGTGTTCAGTCTTAGTTCCCGCTCAGCATCTGTTTCCCAGGGACTCCCACCCGACTCAACATCCTTTCGGTAAATGCGAAGAGGAATTTTAAGGATTCTTCTTTTTATCACGATGCTGATGTGTAAAGTCTGAGCCAATTTCAAGGGAGCAACAGAAGGAGCACAGCCGCATAACAAATGAGACATAGCACTCAGCTCGGATGCGTTCCAGAAGAAACTTTCTCGCCATTTTCTGTTAACACTGTTCCTCTGCACACTGAGCACCCTTGAGTTCAAGGCTAGAGTCCCCAGAAAGTAGACGACGTCCAGAGACAAGCCCCGCTAGGTACTCAGAACAGCTCTTTGACTTGAAGGCTCATTGCCACCTTAAACTGGGCATCTTTGTGGCTTCACCTGGAGCACCTACACGTTCTTTCTTGTTTTATTATTTTTGCAAATCATCGAAAAGGTCAAAAAGCCCCATGGTTTCGAATCAAAATTTGTCACTCTTTTTTTTTTCTTTAGTCCCTTAAGTCCAACTAATCACTGAGTTCTGTTTCTGTGCTCTTTGAAATGTCTTACTGTCTTCTGATCACACTATCCCTGGCCGATCTCTCCTTTTGCCTGACTCCATGACAGAGGTAAGCTAGTGGTACACCAACCTTACTTTGTTTCTTTTCACTTAATTATGACAATGCACATATTGCTCCTGCCTCTTCAAGTTCTCATAAATTATATTTGGAACTCTTCATTGGTAGGATGGCACTGATGGAACTAGATCTCCTATGAATATCTGCACTGACCATCGACTGTTCTTTGGCTAGCGTGTGCTATGCATTTTAAGCTCTTTAGCTTAACACACAAATCCCATGTAATTTATGTGCTGCTGCTTCCCATCACCAGCCCTGCAACCCAACTACATGAACTAGAATTGCAGACACTGGTCAGTAGGAGGCTTCCTGCCGTCTGTGGTATTTTCCCCCTTGCTTCCTGCTTTAAATCACTCCTACAGTCTTTCCCAGCTCAGCAGAAGCATCACTTCCTGTGTGAGCACTGCCCCATCCCCCGGTTTGACTCTTTCCTCTTATGTATATCATTGTTCCCTCAACATTGCTCCCCTCTAAATGCGTTGTAAACACCCTGAGAGCTGTAATCCTATGTGACTGGACTCCATATTGAAATGAGTCCAAAAATGTCGAGCGCATGCGGCTCTTTCCCTCCAGGGCCTGACATTAGCTGTCAGAGCAGATGGCTGGTAGGCGCAGCCGTACGGATGCTAAGAAGTGGGTTTCACGGAGCCCATGGACATACTTTGTTCTCAGGGGCTCCATTTCTGCCGTGGAAATTAACTCGGTGCTTCTCTGGAGTGATGTTCATATTAATGTTGGGCCATTTGTGAAGGCCTCTAGGACGCCCAGATGAAGGGCATTTGATATGAGCCTTGCTGTCGCTTGAAGCTGTTTGTAGGGTTCATCTGTTTGCTCCTCGGCAAGACATTTGACATTCTCTTCGTACAGCACACTCCAGGATTAATTAACAGACTTCTGGAAGGCGTGGGGCCATGCCTGCTTTAACATCCGTGCGCTTTGAATGTCGATCTTAACATCTTTGTTTTGAATAATTATGAGGTATTCAAATGATAACCTAACATACAATTAAGACTCCCTAGTCACTGTAAGGATTCTGAGTGGAATTTCACAGCGATAGATAATGAATGTATTCTCTGGGGACTTACACAGAATTTGAAAAGAACCCCAAGTCCTTGAGCTTTCCTCACTTAGCTACAGTGACATCTTTCCAAATACAGACTACTAGCGAAAACCACGGAAGAGAAAGCTGAGGCACACATGAGCACAGCTTCAGAACTGGACCCTCCTGTGCTCACATTAGCGCCTCTGTAAGGGATGGATGCTCTTTCCTCAGTGACTTTACAGGAGAATCGCGACGCATTTGAATTCAGCAGCATAGCTCTTCTGTAGGAGCTTCAGATGTTCACGACTCATGAGATCAGGAGTGACTTGAGCATGGGGCGATCCAGACAGCTGCAGTCCCCACAGTCCTAAAAGAAATCAGCCACCGGAACAACCCTTTCTGTGTGTGATGTCTCATGCCCAGGAGCTATGGAAATAGACTGCTACAGGCAGCTGTGCTTCCCTCTTGCGAAACATCCAAGGATTCCATTTTTAACACAGGATATCTATTATTAAGACAATGAGCTAAGAAGTCAACGTAACCAGGGCATCTAGGTCTGCCACGTGAATAACACACTGATTCCCGTTTCCTGTTGAGCCATAATACCACTTCTCCCCTTCTCCTAGAGGGGATGTGGCTTCCAGAATAATCATCTGGAAATCCTGCTTTTCATGATAACTCCCATTCAAGAACTTACTATATGGCCCTGGCTGGCATGCCTCAGTGGACTGAGCGCAGGCCTGTGAACCAAAGGGTCATTGGTTTGATTCCCAGTCAGGGCACATGCCTGGGTTGTAGGCCAGGTCCCCAGGAGGGGGCACATGAGAGGCAACTACACATTGATGTTTCTCTCCTCTTCCTTCCTTTCTCTAAAAATGAATAAATAAAAATCTTTTAAAAAAAAGAACTTACTATCGCTTCTCGGCCTTTTGGCTAAGATCAAGTGTAGTATCTGTTCTTATCAGTTTAAAAAAAGAACTTACTATATGATCACTCCCACTTAAGAACTTACTATAATTTTGTTATGAAAAGATTTTAATCCATGAGATGTTATATTTAAAATTTAAGACCCTCTGCAATCAGACTTCTTCATCTTTACCAAATTAATTTCTCCTGACTCTCAACCCCCGCTGCCCTCCAATGAGGTAAGACCCCTCTGCTCCTGCCCGGCAGCTGTTACTCACATCCCTTCCGGTAAAAATGGCCACTCAGTTCTCCGTACTCAACCAGGTCCCACCCATCCTGTTCGTGTTTGACTTTGAAGCCCCACGGGAGCCTAATCTTTCCTCTTCCCACATTGATCAGTGGTCTCTTTAAATCCAATTTATATCTTTCCCTGGACCTCATAATTCAGTAACAAATTATAGACTACTATATGCAATTCTCTTATTTAGGGGTGTTAGGCTCATAGCTTACCTTGTATCTGAAGACACAGAGTGGCAAGATCTGTGTCCTTAACATTTAGGCTACAATTATTTTTTTGTTTTTGGTTTTTTTTTTTTTTTTCATTTAATTGACGTGAAATTTGCATAAGGTGCGATTCACCCACTTTCATGTACACTTCTATAAGTTTTGGCAAATGCTTGAAGTTGTAGAAACGCCGCCACAATCAAGCAATGAAATGATTCCATTGCAGCAAGTATTGCCACTGTGGCCTTTTGCAGTCAGCACCCCTCCCATGTACAGTCTGACGACCATGGATCTGTTTCCCGTCTCTATAGTTTTGCCCGTGTAGAGTCATATAGCATGCGGACTTCATGTCTAGATTCTTTTACTTAGCGTTAGTGCATTTGCAATTTAGCTGTATTGTGTGTGAGTCAGTAGTACGTGCCTTGCTACTTCTGAGCAGTACTCGTTGTATGGACGTACTCAGGATGTTTATACATTTACCAGTTGGAGAACATTTGGGCCATTTCCAAGGTGGGGCAATAAAGCCCCTCTAAACGTTGTCATACAGATGTTTATTTGAACACTGTTTTCATTTCACTTGGACAAATGCCTAGGAGTAGATTTGAATGGAAAGTGAATGTTTACCTTCATAAGAAACTTCTAAACTGGTTTCCATACTGGCCAAAGCATTTTGCCTTTGCACCCGCAACGAATGAATTCCAGTTGCTCAAGACTCTTAGTCCTTCTTGGTGTGAGTAGTGATATCTATCACATTATGCTTTTAATGAACGTTTCTTGATGACCAGTGCCATTGCTTTTTTATGTGCTCATTTATGTTCTGTGTTCTTTCGGCTATTTCACAGTACTAGCGAAATGCTATGAATATGTCAAGTGCTGAATTCCTGTGCCAGTTGCTCCGTATTACTAGCTGTTACCATTTAGTGAGCATCTGTTGTGTGCTATGCATCATACTTAGTGCTCTACATGTGACGTGTAATACTCATCCTCACCACCCTAAGTGGGCAGGGGTGTCATTGCCCTCAGTGATAATGAAAGGGCCAGACATTGTCATCCACTTGTCAATAGTTTCTTCTTGTTACGCTAAGAGATCTTGCATTTGCTTATTTTATTTCCGGAGCTCGTTTTATACTGCTGCTTATGTATTTCACCTTGACCATAGACGGGCAATTGTAGTAGCCATGGAGTAACTGCCTCCCATACTTTTCATGTGTAGATGGGGTCAAACACTGTGCAGAACGTGACCAAACCCCAGCTCTCAGGGTCATTTGAGTGAGCACACGCCACACAGGCAACTGATAAAGCATCGGCTGTTTTTAGAAATGAAAATGCTCTTAAGAGAGTACTAGCATCCTAATTACTTTGTGACGCAATGCATAATGATGTTGAGAAATATGTATTCTGCATGATGTTTACCGACTCTGTAACACGGTTTCTGGTGTCCATGTAAGACGTTAAGTTTCTGGTTTTTATATCAGAATCAGAGCACTAGTATTTAAAAAGAAAGTGAGGTTCTCCTCAAACAAATACATGTCAGTCTTCAGAGAGGTAAATAATAGACGTGGCAAGTTAAAAAAGCAGGATTCAAGATCATTTTTGGTGAGGCCTGTTCTATTGGCTCTTCCTGCATCTAAATGGTGTTACCCCACTCTGCAGCCCTGAGAACCAAGGACGAGAGTGACCAGCGCTGTTCAGAGAACTCACTCACACCCACCACTGTTGGTTCTGATACAGAGTAGCTACTAAAGGAAATCACCCAGCCACTTCCACAAGCAAAAGCAAAGGTTTGGTTGCACAGCAGAACGTCTGGGGCCCAATGTAACAGCATCATGATATAATCGTATACATGTATGCTTATAAACACACGTAAGCTTCCAATCGGCACTGATAACCTTCTGGATATAGTTCAAGAGCTTTAGTATCACAATTGCTCTGAGGCCTATGTATTTTTAGTAACATTCCCTAAAGTACTTTTGAAGAGAAAACTGTGGGAAAATTCCTTAACATGAAGCTTCTCCTAGACGGGAAATAAGGAATAATGGGAATAAAGAGATACTAACATTTTGAAGTTGTCTCCAAAGAAAATTTCTACTAAAGAACATTTAAATAAGTTATTATTTTATATTTGCAAATAAAATGTGTGTTCTTGCCCTGGCTGGTGTTGGCTCAGATGGTTGGAGCGTTGTCCCATAAGCAAAAGGTTGCAGGTTGGATTCCCAGTCAGGCACATGCCTAGGTTGCAGGTTCGGTCCCCAGTCCGAGTGCATGCAATCCCTGGTCCAGACACATATGGGAGGCAACCTATGGGTGCTTTTCTCTCACGTCGATGTCTCTCTCTCCCCCTTCCTCTCTCTCTAAAAACAATGGGAAAATGTGCTCGAGTGACAATACATAAATAAATAAAAAGTGTATTCTTGCTTCCATCCTTCAACTTTCTGCTGTGCACAAGAATTGTAGCAAGCTGGTTTACCACAGAGGTCCTGGGTGCCCAGGCTCCCACCGAGACTCTCAGCTCCAGCTGGAGGAAAGTGCGGGCAAGAAGTTCTTCCACATTCACATTCCTTGCAACAACGGAGCCTCCTTCTCTCTGGTAGACATGGCTCCCGGAAATAGCAACGGCTTTAGCAAATCCACAGCAAAGCCTGCCACTGGATGCATTAGACTTATCCTAGCCCAGCTGGTATTTTTATGCGTTATGATTTCACATGACAGTTCGGCAGACGCTGGGCGAACCTGCTAGCCACCACACACAGACCTCTTGCTGTGGCCATAGGCCTGATGATCGTGACAGTGACAGCAACAGCTGAATTGAGATGTCCTACCCTGAGTGACGTTTTAGTTTGTCTGACACTGGCACTCAAAATCATGAAGTGTCTCACGGGGTGGATGAAAGCGGAGCTCAACTTCGGAACTAAGTCGAAGCTGTTTAATACCTAAATAATGTGAAAAACCAGAGTGAAAACTTAAGCATGTTTTAATTTCCCGACATTCCTCCTGCAGCGACCCTCACCGTGGCCGGGGCCACTCTGTGTTTGAACTTCCATTACTGCCTCTGTAATTGAAATACCCACATCTTCGGGTTTCCCTCACCAGACAGGGTTTTATTTTCTAATGTGCTTATTACCTCTGTGTAATTGGAAAGGCCTGCCTTCTCTGTTCCCATCATCTGCATTGAAATTAATGTGAAATTAACCTTCTCACTCACCCACCTTGTGCATTTTAATTGAGAGGGGCACCCCTGTTTTCTTTATGTTCATCACCAAGGCTTAATTAACTCACGTTCTCTTTTTCCTTCATTTTTTCCCCTTACGCTCAGTATCTATTTTAGATCTTTTCTGAGATTCATGTCTTTTATGAATTCCAGATTTCCAAATAGCAAATGACATGCACATTCCTTCCAGTCTAAACTGACCTGATGCTAATGATCCTTGATTTCATTCTAAGGATAAAAATGAAAGAGAGAGAAAAAAGCTTTTATGAGAGAGAGAGAGATACACACTATAGAAACATATTGACTGGACATTATATCTGAGGGAGAGAAGTTGTTCTAAAAATAACTTCTCGAAAGCCCACAGCAAACCCTGAGGAAGGTTAATGTCATGCACACGGCATTTCAATTTCCTTTCTTCCTGTTGTGTTGAGGATCACCAGGCAAGCTAATCACCCTGGAGGGTGGGATCATGTTGAACAAAAGGAGGCCATCTTGATTCATGGGTGCACCGTGTTGCAAAGCCCGTCCCTTCCAGAGCGCAATGCTGGGCTTCGGGCTGCCGCGGCCCCTACCCCTGTCCACCTCCCCCAGGAACCTGAGTCCCGGCCTGTAGCCTGAGGGCTTGGTGACTTGGTGATGATGCCAAATCTCAGCAGTTGCAAAATCTGCTGAATGTATGAATTAGCCCACCAACAACTACTTACTCCGGGCTTTCTCTCCACGCTCAGCACTCTCTCAGAATGTGGTAAACACAATAAATCTAAGAGGTAGTTTCCTAACTTAAACCCTTCACCACAACCGCAGGGAGGTTGCAGGGTAGTCATACCTAATCTCTCACCGGGTTGGCACTAAGATCAGTGCTTTTGGATTTGGGCTTTGTTTTCGATTTTGTTTTTGCTGTGTCTGTCTGTTTTTCTCTTTTGTCGAGTTTTTTAACGTATATATTTCCACTTGAATAGTCAGGTGATAGCATTTTTTATTTGTTTCCTTTGTTTTTGGTTTTGGACTCAGTTGACAAAAGCAAAATACACGTGTTTAGGGTTTAGAGTTTTCGATCATGCTTTTAACCCTGTTAACTTTCAAGTGAAAAAAGAAATCACGGAGGTGTGTGAATCTAAGCAGAGTTGACTGCAGGAAAATGAGGAGCTCACCAGTGTCTGCCTTTGGAGGAGCCCTCTGCCCCACGGCATCCTGAGGCCTCCAGGCCCTCGGTCCCCAGGGAGATAAGGCTTGTGAGACACTACTCTCTTCTGTTTCATCAAAATTTACCTTACTTTGTGCCACGTCTTCAGGGAAGTTTTGATACCTAAAAATGTATCAATTTCTCTTTGATTGTATGCCCTCCTCGTTTCTTGGCCCCAGTAGATCCGGGGTGAAAATATCGGTAGGAAATCAAGCATGAAACTCAGATACTCATTGAAGCCAAGGCTCCAGAGCGTCCTGTGAAGATGGCTGCGTTTTGAGAGGGACAGCGGTTCTAACTGCTGCAGTTGACAAATTTCTGTGATTTCCGAGGGGTCATCTGGTTCTGGAGCACCGATTTATAAACTCACGGCAACTGTCTACTGGAGCTTCAGGTTAGCACTCATCTTTGGAAAATATACCAGATACCCTAGTCCTGCATGGGGCACACCCTTCCAGTCTGCATATCGGTTCAGTTGCAGACCAAAGGACAATGGAAACAAAGGTGGATGGGTATTTTCATAGACCTTCTACCAAGTCCAGCGGTCAGTTGTTTCCCTGTCTTGCTGGACTTGGCTCCAGTTTTACACCATCGGCCTGCCTCTGTCCTCATAGACGAGGCTGAAGAGACACAGACCAGTTCCTTCTCCCGTGAAAACTCTAGATTTCACGCAGACCACACTTCCGATTTCATCTGTCAGTCAACGCGTTCTAGTTTTGGAGAGAACGATTAATCTTACATTAATTACATCTTAAATGCCCCGAAATATGCTGGTGCAGCAGCACTTAAAATATCATCAGCAAAACATCACATATATCATTGTGGAGGGTGGTCGGCGTCTGACATGCGTGTGGCTGATGAGTCCCTGAAAAGCATGTGGATTCTTCAACCCCTTTTTTCCCTTTAAGTATGCTATCTCTGGCATTGGACTGCAGTGACAGAGCCACCCAGTATAAGGGCACAGGGCCATTTTCTTCTTTGGTTGTGTGTTTAGTATTTTGTCCATTTTAATAACCTGCCTTCCAGATTTAGAAACCTTCTGGGGCACTGTTATGTGAGACTGTGATGGGGAATTTTACACCTTGGTGAACTTGACCAGGCCACAGTGTGCCCAGATGAAACACTCCTGCTGGGTGTATCTGTGAGTGTGTTTCAGATGAGATTAGCGTTTGCATCTGTAAAGCAGACTCCCCTCCCCCAGTGTGGTGGGGGGTGGGGAGTCGTGCGCATCCAACCCACTGAGGGCCTGAAATCACGGAGGATCTGTCTCCTTCCCACCTGTCTGCCAAGCTGGGACACAGGTCTTTATATATCTGTATATGGACTATATGTCTATGTCCTGCGGGGGAACCCTGACTGACACGGGGACCTAGTCCAACCCTCTGCCTTTTAGTGCTCCAGCCCCCTAAGGATACAATTATGAGCTTTCTCAAATAGTGTTGTCACTTCAGCCATTGAAGTCTGCAGACGCTCATAGCATTATTTATAAATACTCAATATATTCTGCTTCTGACTCCTCGTCATTCTGTTCTGTCACGACTCCTGCTGCTGTGTACCTGCGTCACAGGTCATTGTGTCTCCTTGGTGTCCTCAGCGGGCCTCAGTTTCCTCAAATGTCAAAACCAAGGTGAGCTCGAAGCACTGTGACACCCCACACAAGCCCGCAGTTCTGCTGTTCTGTGGTTACCGCTGTGGGTATTCTGCTTTTTTTGTTCTAACTCCAATCACACTGACTGATGTTGATTTTTATCTCAAAAAATAAGATTGGTAGCTCCAGAGAGACCTTCCAGATTATCAGCTCCAACACCTTCACTTGGCAGATAAGGAAATTTAGGACTTGAGAGAAGAAACTATTGCCCCAAATTTCCAGAGTCCCCAATCGCTGACCCTAGATGTCAACTCTCCCACTGATATAATTCTCCCTCCTCTAGGCCATGAAAGTTTTTTTCTTGCATTATAATTTAAATCAATGACATGTTAAAGTTAAATCTGATCAGTGAAATGCAACTCCTAGGCACAGATATTTCAGAATATTAAAGCCAGAAAACAGGCAAAGGGAGCTGAGAAACAGCGTGAGTAATAGTGACCAGGTAGACACATTAGCTCTGATCTGCAATACGGGGGACAGCAATGAAATAAGGACAAGCTGAAAGAGATTCCAAAGTTTAGGACAAGGAAGACATTCAATAAAAATGGAAATAAGACTTGGAGAAGTAAAGCTATGCCTTTGTTGTTGACTTTCAGTGCCACTAACTTCAGCTTTATTGGGACATCCTTAAAGAAAGGGGTGCGATCTCTTTGTGGGCTGAAAGACTTTTTCACCCCAGAATGACAGACTTTCTATTTTTCTTCAGAACTGTAGTTTCAAAACTCTGCTTAGAATATTCATGAAAAAGGAACCATCTACATCGGTCGCTGTTGCCAATAGCAACCATCTTTCCTGCATTGCCAGCTTTTTGGTGTCACAGAAGCATTTGGGGTCTCTTCTGCTTTACGTCACTCAGCCTCCAAAACTCAGTTCTTTTCTTGCTGCCTTGTCAAATGTTTTTGCAACTTCCAGGATCGCTTTTTGAGTTCTCTTCCCGGTCTGTGTGGTGCATTTTTTCTCATTTCATCTGCTGCTTGCCCCATCCCTTCATTTCTTCACAGTTATCCTGATGCATTTCAAGACTTGTAAAAGCGTAACTTGTAGGGAGTAATGGGGCTGTAATATTTTCCATATATACCATAGTTCTACAAACCAACTAGTGTAGAGCATCCAGGAATTTGTTTAAAAGAAGGCCTACCAAAACTCCAGCTGCAATTAAATGCTAAATTGCATCAATAATATGTTTTTAAAATGCCTGTAGGCACTAGTTCAAAGGCCAAGCATCCCGATGCGGTGTTTATGAAGCCATCCTAGCACTAGGTGTATACAGACTTTCTCCAAGGCTTCCCGAGAGTCTTGCAGGACTCAGAAGAACCCTGAGCGTGAATCAAATGGATAGAATGTCAGAGGATCATTTGGTAAGTTCAGGTAGCTGGCATGACCGTCTGGTAATGAGAAGAAAAAGTCCTCAGGCCTCATAGTTGCAGAGTCTGTTTTTCAGTCTCATACCCAGGTTCTGCCTCCTTGTCATTCCATTGCAAAGCCGTCCACCCCAGCCTGTCTAAGTGCCAGCTAGACTCAGTCCCTTCTGAAATGGTGACCTCGGTTAGCTGCTCTCTCCAGAGAGCCTGGTCCTTGGAAGTCGCCGCAGGAAACCCCTATGATCCTTGAGATAGAGATGTATATCAGAACATGATTTAATCCCTAATACCTCTGGATAAATATTGTGAACGCAATTGTTACTTCTCACATCGTACTTCAGAAGCTAAAATTCAAAAGTATAGTCTTCATTGACCTTTTAAGGAGAATACAACTTGAAAACAGTACTGCAGGGAGAAAGGCGGAATAAACAGAAAACTGTCAGACGAGATGGCACCATTGTCAAGTTGTCGGAAGGGTTGAATGTCAGAGGCAAACATCATTAGACCCCTCAGAAGGAAAGGCTATT
>PVJI01017872.1:0-34648 GCA_004026765.1 Micronycteris hirsuta
TTTTTTTTTTTTTTTTTTTTTTTAGGTAGGCCTGTATGGCTATGAACTTCCCTCTCAGGACTGCCTTCGCTGTGTCCCATAAGTTTTGGGTTGTTGTCAGTTCATTTTCATTTGTTTCAAGGACTTTTTGATTTCTTCCCTAATCTCATCCTTGACCCATTCATTTTTTAATAGCATGCTATTCAGTCTCCATGCTTTTGAGTGTTTTGGGGTTTTTTCCTTTGGGTTGGTTTCTAATTTTAGTCCCATGTGGTCAGAGAAAACACTTGGTATGACTTCAGTACTTGGTATGATACTTGAATTTGTTGAGGCTTGTTTTGTGTCCTATCATATGGTCTATTTTTGAAAATGTTCCATGTGCATTTGAAAAGAATGTGTATGTAGCCTCTTTGGGGTGAAGGGCCTTATATATATCAGTTAAGTCCATTTCTTCTAGGGCATTGTTCAATGCCACAATGTCTTTGCTGATATTTTGTTTGGAGGATCTGTCCATTTTTGACAGTGGGGTTTGAAGTCCCCTACTATAATTGTGTTGCTATCAATGTCCTTCTTGAAGTCCTCCAAGATTTTCTTTATGTATTTGGGTTCTCCTGTGTTGGGTGCATATATATTTACAATGTTTATGTCTTCTTGGTGGATTCTTCCCTTGAGTATTATAAAGTGTCCTTCTGGATCTCTCTTTATGGCCCTTTTTTTGAAGTCTATTTTGTCTGATATGAGTATTGCTACCCCAGCTGTTTTTTCTTGTCCGTTTGCTTGGAAAACTTGTATCCAGCCCTTCACTTTCAGTCTGTGTAAGTCTTTTGTCCTGAGGTGGGTCTCTTGTAAGCAGCATGTGTGTGGATCGTGCTTTCTTATCCATTCCGCTATTCTATGTCTTTTAATTGGAGCATTTAATCCATTTACATTTAAGGTTATTATTGGTAGGTACTTATTCATTGCCATTTTTTTTTGTACCTGTGTTCCTCTCTCTCTCTCTTTCTCTTCCTTCCCTTAAATCAGTCCCTTAGGATCTCTTGCAGAGCTGGTTTGGTGGAGGTGTATTCTTTTAGACTTCTTTTGTCTGGGAAGCTCCTTATTTGGCCATCTATCTTGATTGAGAGCCTTGCTGGGTAGAGTAGTCTTGGTTGCAGGCCTCTGGTTCTCATTACTTGGAATATTTCTTGCTATTCCCTTCTGGCTTGGAGTGTTTCCATTGAGAAGTCAGCTGCTAACCTTATTGGGGTTCCCCTGTATGTTACTTCCTGCTTCTGCCTCGCTGCCTTTAGGATTCTCTCTTTGTCTTGGAATTTTGCCATTTTAATGATGATGACTCTCTGTATTTCCTGGATTTGTGTGGTTTTTTCTCTCATCAGATTAGGGAAGTTTTCCATCATTACTTTTTTGAACAGGTTTTCCATCCCTTGCTTCTCTTCCTCTCCTTTTGGTATCCCTATTATACGAATATTGTTACGTTTCATGTTGTCCTGCATTTCTCTTAATACCTCTTCATTCTTTCTGAGCCTCTTTTCCTGTTCTTGCTCTTTTTGGTTGCTTTTTTCAACCTTGTCCTCCAGCTCGCTGATCTGATCCTCTGCCTCATCGAGCCCGCTTTTGATTCCTTCTATTGTGTTCTTCAGTTCAGATATTGTATTCTTCATGTCCTCTTGGCCCTTGTGAATAGTTTCTATTTCCTTTTTCATGTTGACATAGTTTTCAGTGAGTTCATTATAGTTTCCCTTTAGTTTCTGGTAGTTTTCTGTGAGTTCATCAAGCTTCTCGAGTTTCTTGAGCTGCCTGATAACACATGCTTTGAACTCAATATCTGATAGTTGGCTTGCCTCTGTTTCATTTATCATTCTTTCTGGGGCTTCCTCCTTTCCTTTCATTTGGGGATTGTTTCTTTGTCTTCCCATTGTTTGTGGGATTCTTCTTGCTAGCCTCTGGTTCTTAAATTGATCTGTCAAGTTCTCTGAAGCAGCGAAGTTAATTTTGCGTCACTGTCTCTGTTTTTTGGGCTGACTCTTGTCTGGGTCCCACTCTATTCTCTTCACAATTCCAGGTTTTAATGTCTCATCGGCTGATCTTTCAGTTTTATGTGTAATCCTGTTTGCCAGTCTTCCTGGGATACTGTTGGGCGATCGCTCCGCTCGTCGGAAAATCAGCCAGATATCCCACCAGTGGGCTGGAGGAAGCCGATCCCGCTCCCTCCTGCTCTGCCGCCATCTTTCCCCTCACCATCTGCTACTTTTCTTTTTAATTATATTTCATCTTGGAAAATTAAGTTTTTTTCCTCATCCCATCTTTGACTTTTTCATTGTTCTTTGTGATATGGGAATATCTGACTGTGGAATACTTCTTACTATCTTTTAGTAAGTTATGAACATAGTTCATCAATAAATTTAAACTATTACAAGATGATTATAAAAAACATCTTTCTTGGAAGTAGGTCTTCTAGCATTAATTTAACTTGAGAAAAAAGGGTATGAGTAAAATCTTACAAAAAATTTGAACTAATTTTGAGAATACCTACACAAAATTTTAGGATACATTAAAAATATATACTTTCAGCCCTGATGAGTGTGGCCCAGTTGGTTGGATGTTGTCCTGCAAAGTGAAGGGTCACCAGTTTGATTGACAGTCAGGACATATACCTGGGTTGTGGGTTCTGTCCTCGGGTGGGGCACCTGCGAGAAACAGCAGATTGATTTTTCTCCCTCTCTCTTTCTCCCTCCTTTCACTTCTCTCTAAAATTAAACATGTAAAATCTTTTTTAAAAATGTGCTTTTATTTATATATAACTAGATAAACTATGTATTATCAAATAGAAGATCATTTGGAAATACACTCAAGAATAATATGTATTTTGCCCTGGCTGATGAGGCTTAGTCGATTGAGTGCTGGCCTGTGAACCAAAGGGTCACCAGTTTGATTCCCAGTCAGCACATGCCTGGGTTACAGGCCAGGTCTCCAGTAGGGGGCGCACGAGAGGAACCACATACTGATATTTCTCTCCCTCCCTCCCTCCCCCCCTCTCTAAAAATAAATAAATAAAACCTTTAAAAAAAGAAGAAGAATATGTATTTAACAAAAGAGTAGTCATCAGTGTGTGCTTTCAGAGTATTTGAAAAAATTTTGTTTAAGGAGATAAAATCTTCCCCTTTATCCTAATGATGCTATTTGTTTATCAAACACAGTAGATTACACATTGAAGATACTCAACACGTAATAAATTGTGTACTTTTTGCCTTTTATATATTTCAGAAGTTCATATATAAAGGGTTATCAGTTTTTAGAAAGCAAATTTGAAAAATTGTGATTTAAAGAAAGAGGAGAGTTTTTTTATGTTGTGTTAGTGCATATAATCAAATCAGTATCTGATATTTTTCTCTTTATAAAATATTTTATTTTTTTAAATGCTATTTTATTGATTATGCTATTACAGTTATCCTGAATTTTCCCCCTCTGCCCCCCTCCACCCAGCACCCCCCACTCCTTCAGATAATCCCCACACAGTTGTTCATGTCTATGGGTCATGCATGTAACTTTTTTGGCTGCTCCATTTCCTATACTGTACTTTCACATCCCCATAGCTGTTCTGTAACTACCTACCTATTTGTACTTCTTAATCCCCTCACCTCTTCACCCATTCCCCCACATTCCCCTCCCATCTGGCAACCATCAAAATGCTCTCTGTATCCATGATTCTGTCTCTGTTCTTCTAGTTTGCTTAGTTTGTTTTTTATATTCATTTGTTGATAGATATATATTTTTTGTTATTTCATTTTTCATAGTTTTGATCATCTTCTTTTTCTTATATAAGTCCCTTTAACATTTCATATAATAATGGTTTGGTGATGATGAACTCCTTTAGTTTTATCTTGTCTGGGAAGGTCTTTATCTGCCCTTCCATTCTAAATGATAGCTTTGCTGGGTAGAGCAATCTTGGCTGTAGGTCCCTGCTTTTTATGACTTTGAATATTTCTTGCCAATCCCTTCTAGCCTGAAAAGTTTCTTTTGAAAAATCCACTGATAGTCTTATAGGAACTCCCTTGTAAGTAACTACTTACTTTTCTCTTACTACTTTTAAGATTCTCTCTTTATCTTTAACCTTTGGCATTTTAATTATGATGTGTCTTGGAGTGGGCCTCTTTGGGTCCATCTTGTTTGGGACTTTCTATGCTTCCTGGACTTGCATGGCTATTTCCTTCACCAAATTAGGGAATTTTTCTCTCATTATTTTATCAAATAAATTAATCCAGTTTCTGTTCTTCCTCTTCTCCTTCTGACACCCCTGGGATGTGAATGTTGGACCTCTTGAAGTTGTCCTAGAGGTTTCTTATACTGTCCTCATTTTTTTTTCTTGTTCTGCTTCATTGTTTTTTCCTCCCTTATGTTCCAAATCATTGATTTGATTCTCAGCTTCATCCAGTCTGCTGATTTTTCCCTGTATATTATTCTTCATTTCAATTAGTGTATCATTTGTTTCTGACTCAGTCTTTTATATACTGCTGAGGTCCTCACTAAATTCCTTGAGCATCCTTGTAACCAGTGTTTTGAACTCTGCATCTGATAGATTGCTTATCTCCCTTTGTTTTGTTCTTTTTCTGGAGTTTTGATCTGTTCTTTCATTTGGGCCATGTTTCCTTATCTCCTCATTTTGGCAGCCTCCCTGTGTTTGCTTCTATGTATTAGGTAGAGCTGCTTTGACTCTGTGTCTTGGTAGTGTGGCCTAATGTAGTAGGTGTCCTGTAGGGTCCAGTTGGACAGCCTCCCATATCACCCAAACTGGGTATTCAAGGTGCACCCTTTGTGTGGGCTGAGTACACCCTCTTCTTATAGTTGAGTTTTGGCTGCTGTTGGCAGATCAGTGGGAGGGATTTAGCCACACCAGTCAGCTGCAAGGACTTGCTATGACCACTGACCACCAACCTCCACCCTCCATGGAGGATCAGCTGTATAGGGGCATGGTGGTGCTCTGACATGGTCTGTAGCTGTCCACTGGGTGCAGTGGCCCTGGGCTTTCCCAGGTGGTGCAGGCCAAGTTCAGCCCCCACCTGTGTTTTACATGGGGCCACTCTGCTTGATCTGTAAAGCAATCTGAGATGGCTGCTCCTTATCCTGGGCTTGGTGATTCCCAGGTAAAGCCAAGCTGTGAATCTAGGCTGGCTGCTGCCAGTACTGGGCCTGGGGCTTACTGAGGCCAGCTATTGTTTATTTGAGAGAATTTAGGAAGTTGTAAACCAGCCATTCAAATGGCAAAGCATCTTGAGTGGGCCCTTAAATTGGGTGGTGCAGAATCTCGGGATCTCCAAGGCAGGTCAGAAAGTGTTATCTAAGTTGATGGAGTCTTAGATCTTGCACCAGCTTGCTCTGTGGAGGGAGGGGTTCTTTAAGAGGAACTGCTTGAGGTTCCAGCAGTTTCTTCCACAGACTCAATCCCTGCTTGTTTTTGCCACCAGAAGTTGTGGGGATTTATCTTCCTGGCACTGGAACGCGGGTCTGAGGGGCCAGGTCTGGGGCTGAGATATCACTCTTGAATTTTTCTCCATCACACTTGGGTGAGGGACCAGCCTGTTCCACATCTGTCCCCGTTCTACTAGTCTGTATGGATGTGGTTTCTTTAATTTCATAGTTGTTAGACTTCAATTCAACTCGATTTCTGATGATTCTGAGTTATGGCTGTTCTCTATTTCAGTTGTAATTTTGATGTGGTTGTGTGAAGAGGAGAGCCATGTCTGCCTATGCCACCATCTTAATAAGAAGTCTTGTTTTATTCTTGTTTTGATATTCTTTTGTTTGAGTTTTTAAATTCTGAATGTTTCTCTTTAGTTGGGGAAAGAGTTAAAGTTATAGTTATTCTTCTGTAATAGTCCATATTAACTATAATTAAGCATTATTTACCCATGATGTTACGCTGTGCTCTTCACTAAAATTACTGAGTCCAAAAATGCACCTGATTTTGAATACTAGATGCTTTTACATTCAGGCATCTAGGTTACAAAAGTGCCAAAGATAGGTCTTTTATCTCTTACAAGACAGCTATGCTTTCCTTTAAAATTTTCTCAGTAATCTCTTTTATATATTTAAAAAAAATTTTAAAGGTTGTATTTAATTTTAGAGAGGGGGAAGGGATGGGGAAAGAGAGGGAGAGAAATATCGATGTGAGAGAGAAACATCAACTGTCTGCCTCTCGTATGTGCCCCAACCAGGGATCAAACTCGCAACCCACACATGTGCCCTGACTCAAATCAAACTGGCGACCCTTCACTCAGTGAAAGGGTGCCCAACCAAGTGAACCATGCTGGTCAGGGCTGATATATTTTATTTTTTGTCTTTATTTGAACTTTTATGCATAAAAGTGAAGGCATATATGCCTCCATTATACTTCTTTTCTCCTAAAGAAAAAAAATATTGAATTTATATTTACTCAGTCTCAACACATAGTCTCAGAAATTTATATCAGAACTGTATATATTTTTACCAGACTAATCTGTTCTGGGTATGGCTAATTGAAGAGAACACAAAATCTATAATTGTAATATATTCATAAACAATCTGTTTACCTTGCATATATATATATATATAAGGACATTAAGTGATTTTTTTTCATACTTTACATGTTTCAAGTTACTCTTAGTTGAGGTATCTAAGAAAACAATGGTCGTTCAGCTTCAGTAACTTCTGAGCTACCAATAATGGATATGTATACTTCAGTTTGTTTAACATTACTTCTGATGATCTTCGTTTTTATTTATGATTGTATAATAGGAGTTAATCCTTAGGGAAGTTGTAGCTCTTAAGTGTAAACTTGGATCTGAGCACTTTCTAGAATAACTTGGCAAGTTATCCAGTCATTAAGTGAATAATCATATAAATTTTGTTTCGCCAGTAAATTATTCCACAGTTTCATTCTACTAAATTCTTGCCCTTTCACTTCAGCACATCAAAGAGGAAAAACAAGAATTTGAATTTCTACCTTCAGCTGGAGGACCATTTAACATCTCCATCAATGGAGGTAAGAACCTGTTGGCTTTTTACTTCCAGTTTTTTTAACCATTTCAAAGCATATAGTTCTGAAGTTTAAGTTAGAAATATTTTGCTACAAGTGGTTGAAGGTTAAAAAGAAGAACTCAGTTATCATTTAGTATGTGTAATTAGTGTCTGAGAAGTGGTGGGATGTTCTGGCACCTATGTAATAGAAACTGTGTGATATTTATTATTCCAGTTTAAGCAGTCTGTGAAGTGCGGCATCTTACCTGATTTTACTTACATGCTATCAGGGTACTTCCACAGATCTCAACAGCTTCTGTTAAAAATGAATCACCAGTAATAATCAGAAATTAGAATTTTTTTCTTCTTTGGGTGTGCATATAAGAGTTGATATGTGTAGTATTTTTCCTTGTAACAAAAATCTTTAACTTGGGTGTATTATTTCTGTATTGCAGATATTGATGGTTTAATTACTCATGCTTTGTTGACGGGTGACTTTGAGAGTGCCGTTGACCTTTGTTTACATGATAACCGCATGGCTGATGCCATAATATTGGCTGTAGCAGGTGGACAAGAACTCTTGGCCCAGACCCAGAAGAAATACTTTGCAAAATCGCAAAGCAAAATTACCAGGGTATGTTATTTTGAAAATAGATAAACAAATAATAAATTTTGTCTGATTATGAAAGCAATACACTCTTACTATAGATGATTGAAATGCAGAAAACAGTAAACAACAAAGAAAACCCATCCATAATTTCTTGACCCAGAAATAGTTATTATTCATAGTTTGACATGATTATTTCAATTTTTATTATTTAAAATTTTTTTTTAAATTTATTGATTTTAGAAAGAGAGCTATAGAGAGGAAGGAAGAGAGAGAGAAACATCAGTTTGTTGTTCTACATATTTATGCATTCATTGGTTGACTCTTATATGTGCTTGATCAGGGATTGAACTGACAACATTGGCATATCAGGACAACGCTCGGACCAGCTGCGCTATCTAGTCAGGCAATTTTTGTTCTTTGCATATAAAATGAATAATACTTTTCATGTTTCTTTTATTGTGGAAAAGCTAGAATATAGAAATTTTTTTATCCTCACCTGAGGACATTTTTTCATTGCTTTTAGAAAGAGGGAGGGGGAAGGAGAGAGAAACATCAATGTGAGAAACATCGATTGGCTGCCTCTCATAGGCTCCCCAAGTGGGGATCAAACCTGCAACCTACTATGTGCCCTGACCAGGAGTCAAACCCATAACCTTTTAGTGTATGGGACGATCCTCCAGCCAAATGAGCCACACTGGCCAGGTCTAGAAAATTTTAAAGATAAATATTTAACACCCTCTAATTCTTCCATCAGATTGGTGTCTCTCAATCTCAAATTGGGTGCAATTTTCCATACCTCTTCCTGTGTATTTATAGAATTTTTAAAAACAGAATCAGGCCCTGGCTGGTGTGGCTCAGTGGATTGAGCATTGGCCTGCGAACCAAAGGGTCACCAGTTCGATTCCCAGCTAGGGTACATGCCTGGGTTGCAGGCCAGGTGCCCAGTAGGGGGAACGTGAGGGGCAACCACACATTGATGTTTCTCTCCCTTTCTTCCTCCTTCCCTTCCCCTCTCTCTAAAAATAAATAAATAAAATCTTTAAAAAAAAAACAGAATCAGGATCATGTATGTATATGTGTGTGTAGTTTTGCTTATAGATATTGTCACAAATATTTTCCCATGTTATTAAAGATTCTTACAAAAATTGTTAATTGGCCTATAAAATTCTATAGCAAGGATATATTATTTCCCTTACTTGGGGGTGTTTCAGTAGTTTCTAATATTTTCCTAATACTAAGTTAGTGATAAACATCCTTGTTATGCCTAAAGATCTGTGAGAATTTCTAATTATTTAATGAAGTTATATCCTAGGAAAGGGATTTCTGGAGCAGAGGGTCTAAACATTTTTAAGTGCCTGCTTGATGTTATTATTTTCTTCTAATAAAAGTTTTCCCAGATTTCAGTCCTTTTAGCATTGGTTGCCATTGTTCTCCTCAGCCTTGTCTCTTGTCACTTTCTCCTCTGTTATTTTTTAGACACAGTGTCTGCCTTTCAGTTCCTTACACTTCCCATGTGCCTTTCTCTATTGGGACTTTGCACCTAGTTTTCCCTTGGCCTGGAATATTTTCTTTCCTCCTTGATGAAATTAATTCTGACTTCATATCAAATGTCTGTATGCTTAGAAAGTTGTTCTTGATCCATCAGACCAGGTTCTGTTAATGTTTTGATAACAGTCTATACTTTTTCTTCTCCGAATTCTATAAAGTGTGCTTGTGTGATATTTTTTTAAGGAAAAATAATACCATATTCTATGTCAGTTGGTTCAAGGATATATTTCACTTTGGTGCTGTTTATTCTATGTGAAATACTATGAATAATAACAGTTTTTGAAAGATATGATTGATTAGCCAGAGTTAGTTATTATTAATATACCAAAGGCTTTTAATATTCCCTTTTTTTCCTTTCCCAAGCTAATTACTGCAGTGGTAATGAAGAACTGGAAAGAGATTGTCGAGTCTTGTGACCTTAAAAATTGGAGAGAGGCTTTAGCTGCATTATTGACTTACGCTAAACCTGATGAGTTTTCAGCCCTTTGTGGTAAGAAAATGAGCTTTATATTATGTATATGGCACAGTATGTTGTAAATAAAATTGACAAAATATTAGAAATTTTCAAACCCATCAAGATGGAGGCATAGGTAAACACTCCTTGTTTCCACGCACAACTACAACAAAAAGTACAAATAGACTGCAAAACAAATATCACCCAGAATTGTCAGGAAATCGAGCTGTATGGCCGTCTGACAACCAAGGGTTTAAAGAAGCCACATACATCCAGACAGGTAGGAGGGGTGGAGACGCAGAGAGACGTGGAGAGACACTGAGAGGTGCCAAGAGATGCAGAGAAGTGCATGGAGACCTGGAGATAAGTGGAGTGGCACAGAGAGGCATGGGGACATAGAACAGTTGGTCACACATCTATGTGCGAAGGATAAAAATCAGGAGGGATACCCTGGGAACAAGGGGTCCCAACCTCAGACAGGACAACCCAGCCCAGGGTTCCAGCACCAGAAAGATAAGCCCCCATAACTTCTGGCTATAAAAACCAGTGGGGGTGGGAGCTGCAGAAGAAACTGCAGAATTCTCAGGCGACTCCTCTTAAAGGGCCCGCAACCAACTTAGGACTTATGCAGACACACCCTCTCTGGGATTCAGCATCAGGGCAACAGCTGGAGGGTACCAGTGGCATGTGGCAAGTAATTGAAGTGACTAGCAACAAGGCAAGTGCTGGGAGACAGCTTCCTCCCAGGTAAAACTCTGGAGGCCAGGCAGCAGCATTATCCCCTCTCTAAGCCCTTCCCCACACAGAGCCCTAGAACAGTGACAGGGGTAGCCCCACCCTGGCAATTATCAAAGGCTCCGCCCCATACGAATTACAAGTTCGCTTTTCTATAATAAGCTACATTACTAAGACGGGGACTCAAAGCTTCTCTGTCTAATACACAGAAACAAACAAAGGGAGGCTGCCAAAATGTGGAGAAAAATATGGCCTGAATGAAAGTAGAGAATAAAACTTCAGAAAAAAACTAAACAAAATGGAGATTGGCAAACTATCAGGTGCAGAGTTCAAAACATTGGTTGTTGGGATGCTCAAGGAACTCATTGCGTACTTCAATAGCATAAAAAAGACCCAGGCAGAAATGAAGGTTACATCAAGTGAAATAAAGAAAAATCTATAGGGAACCAACAGTGGAGGGGATGAAGCTGAGAACACAAAGAAGAAAAAAAGCATTTAATCAGTACAGCAGGAAGAAAAAAGAATTTTAAAAAATGAGGATAGGCTAAGGAGCCTTGGGATATTTCCAAACATACCAACAACAGAATCATAGGGGTGCCAGAAGGAGAAAAGAAAGAGAAAGAAATTGAAAACTTATTTGAGAAAATAATGAAAGAAAACTTACCTAATTTGGTGAAAGAAATAGACATGCAAGTCCAGGAAGCACAGAGAGTCCCAAACAAGTTGGACCCAAAGAAGATCACACCAAGAAACATCATAAGTAAAATGCCAAAGGTTAAAGATAGAGAATCTTAAAGGTGTCAAGAGAAAAGCAGAGAGTTACTTACAAAATTTGAGTAAGCTGATAAGCTGATTACTTAAAAGAAACTTCGCAGGCTAGAAGGGGCAGGAAAGAAGTGTTCAAAGTGATAAAAACAAGGACATACAACTTATTCTGCAACAAATTATTCTATCCAGCAAAGCTTTCATTTAGAATGGAGGGGCAGATAAAGTGCATCCCGAACAAGGTAAAACTAAAGGAGTTCATCATCACCAAGCCATTATATGAAATGCTAAAGGAAATTATGTAAAAAAAAAAAAAAAAGGAAGATCAAAACCATGAACATTAAAATGCCAATAAATTCACAACTATCAGCAATTGAATGTAAAAAACAAACTAAGCCAACAGGCAGTACAGGAGCAGAATCATAGGAATGGACATCATTTGGAGGGTTATCAGTTTAGAGGGGGAAGAGGGTGAATGGAGGATAAGGTCCAGGGATTAAGTACAAAGTGGTACACACAAAACGGATGGGGATGTTAAGAACAGTATAGGTAATGGAGTAGCCAAAGAACTTATACGCACAACTCATGGACATGAACCTAGGGGAGGTTTTTGCTGGAGTGGAGAGGGGTACTGGGTAAAGGGGGGCAAAGGGGAAAAATTGGGACAGCTATAATAGCATAATAAATAAAATATATTTTTAAAATATAGAAATTCCAGTATCACACATGTGTGTTTAGTTTAGCCTCTTTGAAACTATATTATGCATGCACTGACTTTCAAAAAAATAAAATATATGATCTTGGGGGAAAAAAAGAAATTTTCATAAACTTACCAATCACAAATAAGAAAAAGGAGTTCTCAGTTGAATGCTTTTTTCAGAATTATTAGCTATATTACTTCTCCATATCTAATAATTTTTTTCACTAATACTGTTTAATGATTTTGATTTCAGACAGACCATACTTAGATCTTGTGTCTGCCACTTACTAGCTGTACAACCTAGTCAAAACTGCTTTCTAAGCCTTGGTCTGGTCATATGTGAAATGACACATAATCAGTTCCCACTTAATAAATGTTAGCTTGATAAAATTAATAATTATAGCTTGTCTTGTGTGGCTCAGTGGGTTTCGCATTGTCTGGCAAACTGAAAGGTTGTTGGTTCGATTCTAGGTCAGGGCACATGCCTGGGTTGTGGGCCAACTCCCCAGTTGGGGGCATGTGAGAGGCAACTGATTGATGTATCTCTTGCAAATCGATGTTTCTCTCCCTTTGTTTCTGCCTCTCTTCCCCTCTAAAAATAAATAAATAAAATCTTTTTAAAAATTAATAATTATAACATTTGAGTAGAAATTACCATTGAAGGCCATGACTAAACTGGTAACTAAGGAATAATATCTAGCTGTAAGAACGGAAACTTTAGGCTGCTTAGTGTGGAAGGAACAGCAATTTGTCAACTTGAAAGTATTATAAGAATATAAAAGTTAAAAGATGATAACTATTATTATAAATAATTTATAGTAATCTTAGCTGTTATTGATGTTTGTTCCAGTTGTGCCATATTTTAAACCACTGCTTAGAAAAGCATCTGATGTGATGAATTGGAGTTAAATGCTTATTAGGATTTTTCTGTACAAATATTGTTTCCATTTATTTATTTTTTTCCTGATATAATTCATGTAAATCCATTCTGCAGCCAGGTATAGAATCTTGTGGAGTCTTTTATTATATACAGTTTGTCACACGTTTTTATTCATTTGACAAGTAAATATTTACTGAGCCTTTACATGGTACAGTGATTTTGTTTCTACCTGCTACTCACTGGTTGTGAAGTTTTTATACTTTTGAAAATGTTATTGGACTGCTCACGATTTCACATCCAGAGTGCCTTGGATATAATCTTATTTTGTTTCTCTTTTGATCTGTAGATCTTTTGGGAACCAGGCTTGAAAGTGAAGGTGATAGCCTCCTGCAGACTCAGGCATGTCTCTGCTATATTTGTGCAGGCAATGTAGAGAAATTAGTTGCATGTTGGACTAAAGCTCAAGATGGAAGCAACCCTTTGTCACTTCAGGTTAGTATCTTTGAAACCTTTTTAGTTGTCTTTCCCCTTGTTTATAGTCTAGAAATTGATTTGTTCTAGTTCATTGCTTTTATCCTTAGTTATTTACATTTTAGAAGTTCTTTTGCTAGATAGTTATGTATATTTATTGCTATATTTGGAGGGACAAAGTTTGAGATGATGTTATAGTTAAAAGGGGTTGCAGTAGCTTGTGAGATCAGGGTTGTGATTTGGTACTTAATTACAGAAAGTAGGTGGCAAGATCATGAAGACAGCCCTTGCTTTACCTCTTTTTCTTCACGCTCCTCTGCCTGCCTCCAGTGATCCTGTCTGCTTTGGGCAAAGAAAGAAGCAATGTAGGGTAACAAATGGGAGGCATCCCCAGTACCAATAGAGAATCTTCATGGTTAAGGAGAAATGAAAGTAAGAGATCAGTGTATTCTCATGTAACACGAATACGTGGACAAGTGAGGAAATAAAACATTATTTCCAGGCACTGAGTAATTATATATTTAAATTTTTTCCCTAAGCATTTAATTAGCAGAGGCTCATGATATTTCAGTCTCATATTTCTTTTTTCTTTTCTTTTCTGGAAAGAGGTTTACAGGAGGTTTGTTGCTTTAAAGATTACTCTGTTGAAACTGAAAATCTGATAGGAAAGCCAGGGTTCCTTCTATGTGCTTCTGAGAGAAAACACTTGTTTCACACTTCTGGATTTGTGTATTTATAAAAGGCGATAGGTAGGGTATTCTTGTGCTCTATACCTGAAGCATAGCTCCCCGTTGTTGAAAGAATGATATTGAAGAGCAACATGAGAAACTCTGGGTTACAGTAATCCCATTTGTAGGTCACCTCATAGTACTAGTTTTATAATATAGATAGTATGATGTTTTCACTCATAGTTTCTCCTGTTCCTGCTGGAACCCAATTTTCTGCCTTCAGACACTTTGGATATTTGCCTCTTTTAGCTCACAAATACCTGGCAGTTTAAGGATGTTGAGGAGAAGGTGGTAACCTATGCCCTCTTCATGAGCAAGAGACCTTCCTCCTTACTTGTTCAGTTACCTAAATGGTGGAAACTATTCCAGACCTTTCTAAGAGAGATGGTAATAGTTACTGTACTTACAGTAGGTTTTAGAAATCTTAATAATTTTCTTTTCCTGTTTCTTCTCATGCAGATCTTGGTATCTTTGTCTTTCTCTTTTACTCTCCTTTCTTTTTCTCACTTAGGATCTGATTGAGAAAGTTGTCATCCTACGAAAAGCTGTACAACTCACGCAAGCCACGGACAGTAGCGCCGTAGGAGTCCTTCTGGCTGAGAAGATGAGTCAGTACGCCAGTCTGTTGGCGGCCCAGGGCAGTATTGCTGCAGCCTTGGCTTTCCTTCCGGAAAGCACCAACCAGGTAATTAGAATTGGTCATTTTTCTTATTTTAATATGTGAGTAAGGTAAGTCCACTGGAGAGCACTCAGTATTAAACATAAACACGCTAGTAGGTGGAGTGTTTTGGAGCGGCTGAATGTCTGTCACCATAGGTGAATGTTATATCTGACAATTCTTCAAGGATCATTTTAGGAGTGCCCTAAAGCTGTGTCAGAGAATTGTGTAAATGACAGAGCTCTTCATACAGAGGGTCATAGTATTTGAGGAAATAAATGGGAAAAGGACTAACTTTGTTTCTTAAGCCAGACACTACTTCTGTGTACAAGGACCTTTGTAGGAATCTTCTGTGTTGAAAAGCTGTAAGTGTTAATGCTTAATCAGACTAGTGGGTTGTAATGTCAGAATTCCCACAAGTTTCACCTCAGATATTAGCGAACAAGTTCATTCTCTATGCCATCAGTGTGGTACTATCTATGGGCAAGTTTATTTTTAAAGTATTCAAGGCAGAGAGAACTACACTACATTCCTAATTTAGTTTCCTTATTTGGTGTGCAGTAAAACTCAGGGTTTTTCATGGTGGTTTTAATTCAGTTCAGTGAGTAACTGAGCATACAGTGATGGAAAAGAACGCCAAGACCCTTTCCCTGAGGGAGTTTCCAAACTCAAAATGACGTAGACGAACAAACATGGGATTCCACAAGTGCAGGGGCTGTGGGAGCACAGAAGATAGAAACCTAAAACCCGTCATGGGGCATGGGTGGAGTCAGGATGGGGTCTGAGGAAAGTTCTCTGCAAGGGTATTTATAGCTATGTTGTATGTCTGACAGAACTTAATTTTGAACCTTGTAAGTATTTTATTTCTATACTTTTTTTTTATAAATATTCTTTTTTTTTTTTAAGATTTTATTTATTTATTTTCATAGAGAGGAGAAGGGAGGGAGAAAGAGCAATGTATGGTTGCCTCTCACATGGCCCCCATTGGGGACCTGGCCCGCAACCCAGGCATGTGCCCCGACTAGGAATCGAACCGGGACCCTCTGGTTCCCAGCCCGCACTCAATCCACTGAGCTACACCAGCCGGGTTATTTCTATACTTTTTATTGTGACTTTATTCTGTTCTTATGGGTTTTGTTTTTTTTAGTTAAATTTGTTTTCAGTATTTTGTCTGTTCTAGGGAATTATCAATAAATTTCATAGAGTAAAAACACATCTGTGTTCCAAGACCGTGGAGGTTTGATTTTCCAGTTGGTTTTATATCTACTTACATGTAGAAGGCAGCGCATATCTTTCTAAACTGTTAATAAGCATATTGGGCAGACTAGAAACATAGTCTTTATGATTACTTTAGCTTAATAGTTTTTTATGATTCTTTACTTAATAAAGTCTCATTTTTATTGATACATAAGATCCTTTTATTTTAAGACTAACTCAGTCTAAGGTCTTTAGATCTTTTAGCCTTAGAATTAAACTCTTTATTTTCAATACCATTTATAACCACGTACATTTTCTACACATTATTCTTTATGATTTTCTTTGGACTTTTAAATAATATTCTTTATGCAAATGTCATAATATTTTTTAAAGATTTTATTTATTTACTTTTAGAGAGGGGGGAAGAGAGGGAAAAAGGGAAAAAAACATCAGTGTGTGAGAGAAACATCCATCAGTTGCCTCTTGCACCCCAACCAGGGATTGGCCTGCAACCTAGACATGTGCACTGACTGGGAGTCTAACCAGGGACCCTTGGCTCCTCAGGAGGACACTCAGTCGACTGAGCCACACCGGTCAGGGTGCAGGTATCATCATTTTGATGTTACTTCCACCTGTGTATCTCAGTAGACCCTTAGTATTTTATGAGACTTTGTGATACCATTATGGTATACAATTATCCTCCTAAAAGACAATAAAGAATGCCTGATGTGTTTAAATTAAATGAATTTATAGAAATGTATAATTTTCGAAGATATTAAAATGAATTTTTGCTGAAACATTTCAGCATCACTTTCTTAATACATAACACGTATACAGTCAGTTCATACCACATATCTGTATAGCTGTAATCTGTATGAGCTTGAGTTTGACATCTTACTCTTTTATTTCAAGTGTCTTTTTAGATTAATTTTTGCCTCTTTCTCAGATCAGTATTTTCTTTCATCACCGTCTTTAGCAGTTGATTCTCTTTAGGGGCCTTTTTCCCTACAAAGAAACGAAGTTATATTTTTTTAACTACTTTTGCCATTTGTGAACATTACTCAGCTACAAGAAAACAACAAAAGAGCAGTGATGAGAAGTGGTATCAGTCTTGCATGCCACCACGTAGTAGGCATAATTCAAATCACCGCCTGCGTTAAATCGCAAGTTACACTGCGTATCGTGGACTTTTCGTGTTAGTCTTGAGTATTAGAAACCATGATGTCAGAACCTGACGCACCAAGGTCTGTGGTAGAATACACAGCATATGAACGAATACATGAATGATCAAGCTTACTATAAGAAAATCAACATGCTGTCATGTATTTGGGTGAACTCTTAACAATTTGCGTTGTTTTCTTCCATTGCTTCTTATAGCCAAATATTGTGCAGCTTCGTGACAGACTTTGTAGAGCACAAGGAGAGCCTGTACCAGGACAGGAATCACCCAAAGTACCTTATGAGAGGCAGCAGCTGCCCAAGGGCCGGCCTGGACCAATTGCTGGCCACACGCAGATGCCAAGAGTTGCACCTCAACAATACTATCCCCATGTGAGTGACATGGTCCAGATTAAGTAGGAGCATTTTATGTGTTTCTGTTCAAATTGGTGGTTTTAGTTTGTTGGGTAAGAGACTTTATCTGCTATGATAAAACTAGACAACATATCGTTTTAGTAGTTATGCTTTTTATATTCTTCAAAGTGGTATTTATGTTTTTAAAAATTATCCCTTTAATATAGTCCAATAGATTATATTTTAGAAACAAATTAAGCTCTCCAGGTAGATTTCTTATTTCTAACGCATGTACATCTGTTCTTGAAACTTCTGCAATTTGATTCATCTAACAAACTATAAGTAAAGTGGTGGCAATAATTCTGTAGTTAATTTTATAAAATATTTTTATAATTTTATAAAATAGTCTTTTTTGAGTATTCTTTTCTGAATCATTAGTGTAGGTTTATTATGTCTTCTGTATCAGCACGATAAAGAGTATTAAGAATACACATTTTTTGGAGAAAAGTAAGTGACCGAAAGTTTGTGAAATTGTAGGTCATGGGGAGTTTGAAGATGATTAAATATGTTTTATTAATTTATTTATTAAATTAAAATTACCAAATGTTTAGTGGCAAAAAAGTGGCCCATATTGTCTTTTACTGTTTCATATAGAGACGTATTTCTAGACCATCTAGACCAGATAACATTTATTTTCTTAAAGGGAAAGTATATTTTTATAAGTAATAAATGGTCTTGATTGAAAACAAAGTTAACAGATACTGTACCCATTTTAAAATAGAACAAATTGCTGATAGAATTGACAGGGTCTTTCTTACATTTCATTATAGAGAAGTCAATATAAAATCATGAAAACTAAAAAAAACCCAGTTGTGCTTTTTGGTCTTTTGTACTTTGGTTAGTACTTAATCAGGATAGATTACATTTGAATATAACTATCTCCAGTAGTCTCTGTTTTAGCACTTTTCTCACTCATTTGACAAATGTTTATTGAGAGCCTTACTATGACTGCCCATCTTTATTCTACATGTTAGGGGTATGTTGATAAACAAAACATTAAATTTCCCACTCTTGTGGAGATTAAACTACACTTGGAAACACTGTGACACAGGTAGAACAAATCAGGTGATGGCTGGGAAAACTGAGAGGTGCAGAGGTCAAGCAACCAACCAGAGTTTTAAGACATAGTGCTTCAATTTGTCAGCATTGTGTGGCTAATTAATTGGCAGTTCAGGGCTAGAACTCCGAAGCACTGTGAGTTGGATCACGCTGTTTCTCAGGATACCGATGTAGTAAGGCATTATGTACATTGAGAGAAGAGAGCATTTGCTCTTTATGTCTTCGTTTTATCTCTCTGGGAAAACATAAAACATCAAAAGACTTTTGTTTTACTTTGGCTTACCATTCTCAAGCTTTAAGAAAAGAGATAGATTCAACCATAAGTTAAGCAATGATTTTCTTGGTTAAAGCTTACGCTATGCTGAATGAGGACAGTGGCTTGCGGTTTTGAAGGAAGGTTTACAGGCAGGAGTAAAGGAAAGAGAGACCAGAGTTGTAGGAGTTCTACTCCCACTTCAGCCAGCACATCTTGCTATTTATATATTGGAGTTTCTATGATTTACTTGACATTGACAAAAAAGATTTTGATGGCTTAAAAATATTGAAAACCTCTGGGCTCCAGGGTAAGCAACGTAGTGTAGCAGACACTGGCCTGGGAGTCAGGAGACCCGGGATGAGTCCTAGCTTCCTTCACCAGTGAGTTGTATGGACCTCAGAACACCACCTCATGTCGCAGGGCCTTGGTTTTCTCATTGGCATAGGGTGGGGATTAGACTGGATATTCTTGGATGTTTCTGTATGATTCTAAGCCTCACATAGGACTAATTTTATTTTCATGGCTCTAATGAAATTTAGAAAAGGGAACTTAGAGCGATATGTTTACAGAACTATTAGTAGCATGAATACTATTAATGCTTCAAAATAACTTTTTAATCAATTACCTCTTTTTCTCAGAATGTTTTCTTTCCTTCCCTACTTTCAGGATCTAGCTTTTCCTCTTATTCTTGACACTTGAATGGTATTGTTCTTTGTGCTTTGATTTAGGTTTCCATATTGATTTTTTTCTTCTGCCTCCCTCCCCTGTTGTTTTGAGAATGAGTGCTTTTCTTTCGGAATCCCCGCTCCCTTGAAAATAATCACCTAATACGCCGCCCTGCTGCCCTTTAACGTTTTGCTTTGCATTTGGCTGTTAATGCCCCTTGGGTTTTTTTTCTTCTTTTAACATTTTCATTTTTTATTTTCTGTGATTGATGTTTCTTTGTTCAATTCAGGTTAGAATTGCCCCTACTGTCACTACCTGGAGTAACAAAACTCCTACCGCCCTTCCCAGCCATCCACCTGCAGCCTGTCCCTCTGACACACAGGTATATCCTTCATTATTCCTCTCTGAGCAGAGTTCTGCTCACCTAAATATAGATAGTTATAGATTCTCTATCCCTTCTTCTCAGGTTCCCCTTCACCATCTCTGTGTCTGCTTTATTGCATTTGAATGCTTTTAGGATGCAAGAAGCCATTTTTAGCACAATTAATATATTTTTCTTATCCCTTTCTCCTCCTTTGCAGTTCTAAATTGACTTCAGCGAGAAAAACATCAACCAAGGTTCTAACAATGGTTTAAATCTGATTTCACTGAAGATTTTCTTTTTTCTTTCTTTCTACTTTTTTTTATTTTTGAGCATTGCAGAAATGGAAGAGAAGCAACCTTCCCTTATGGCATTTATACTTATATTTTCAAAGTGTGGAATTTAGTAGAGATGAGAAATCCTGATGACTTATAAATATCATTGACACTATTTTATTGAGGCTATTAGCATCTGTGGTTATTCATTGCAATTATTACTTTGAACCTGTCTGATTTTTAAATCACTCAGAATGTGTTGTTCAGAAAATGTGCTCTGAAGAAAAAACAATGTGCAAAATGCAATGTTTCTTACACAATATTTTTTAATAGAATTCCATTTTGGAGATTATAAATCCATCAGATAAGATTCTTGGTTCTAAATGTAATTCTCCTTTTACTATATTCTCATTTCCTAGGGAGAAAATCCTCCACCTCCAGGTTTCTTGATGCATGGAAATATCCACCCTAATGTTGCCGCAGCTCAGCTCTCCACATCTCCCGGTCATATGCACACCCAGGTCCCACCTTATCCACAGCCACAGCGTAAGTAGTGTGACCCTGAAGTCCTTTTACAGCAGCATGTCTTATCCATTGTGGTAACTATTTACTTTGAGGCTCCAAAGCCGTGATCTAATTAATTTAACAAGTAAAGAAAGAACCAGTGCACAGAGGGCCCAAGTCCTTGCTGTGGTGAAATGTGGTTTCTTAGGAAACACCCTGAGTCACCACGCTAACAGGTCGTTCTGTCAGCCCATTCAGAACACTTGGCTTCTGTTCCTGAGTCTTTACTAAGGCATATTAAAGAGAGTCAATTAGCCCATGATTTGGTCTAAAAAAAAATAGAATTTTAGAAATTACTTGGTACATACTCTTTTCCTTCAGGCAAGATGGCACAAACTATTTTTTGAAAAATGGTTCCAAGGGACACTTGATGTTGTTTTCCACTTATTTTATTTTTTAAGAAATAGATTTTATTTTTTTAGAGCAGTTTTATGTTTACAGCAAAACCAAATGGAAAGTCCAGAAAGGTACAGTATACCACCGGCCCCGCTGTGCAAACCTCCCGCACTGCCGACATCCTGCACCTCGGTGGTACGCCTGTCACAGCCATTGAGCCTACGCTGACACCTCATTGTCTCCCACAGCTCGCACTTCAGGGTTCGCTCTTGGTGGTGCACATTCTGTGAATTTTGACAAATGTATAATAATGACATACATACACCAGTGGCTTTTTTTTTTTTTTTAAAGATTTTATTTATCTTTAGAGAGAGGAGAAGGGAGGGAGAAAGAGAGGGAGAAACAGCAATGTATGGTTGCCTCTCACATGGCCCCCACCAGGGACTTGGCCCGCAACCCAGGCATGTGCCCCGACTGGGAATCGAACCGGGACCCTCTGGTTCCCAGCCCACGCTCAATCCACTGAGCTACACCAGCCGGGCACCAGTGGCTTTTTTTTTTCTTCAGAAAATATTTGCTCTTGGAGAGTAAAATATCAGCACCGTTTTAAAATTTAAATGAAGAGCAAAACATAGAACTCTCAAAGGGGAATATTATATGACTAACCAACTGTTAAAGAAATAAGAGGTCATTACCTACTAAGAACTAATCTTAATGAGCATGTTCTATGCTAAAGTGGGTGTTTGTACTTAACATGAATACAAATATGATACAACTTTTCATTCAAGTGCTCGGTGTGAAAGTGCTGTCTTCAGGGCAGAACCAAGTGCGGTTCTACTAGATTCATTCTGTAGAGGTTCATACCTACCCCTGGTCGTGCAGAATGTGACAGTATTAAGATCTCTAATCTGAGTTCAGTTCATTGCATTAAAATATTAGTTGGCTGCATGATTACTTACTAACCAACTATATAATATGAAACATAGTAATTGTCTTGTCAGGGATCATAGAGAGTTGATCATTAATTTGGAACTGTACTCAAGCTCAGAATTTGAGTAGCTGATGATTTTACTAAATGTTGGAGAAGACATTTGATTCATTACAATAGTGCTCATGCTACAATTCTTGTGGTGAGGGAGGTCTTATGCTGCCACCAAACTCCCTTTAACTAAAGGATGTGTAATTTCTCTTTGAATGTGTAATTCCTCCATGGTTCCATCTGGTGGCTAGTAGATGTCACTGCAGTCTTTTCTCAGGAACAGTAAGTTTCAGAAAGTCTTTCTTAAAATTGATTTTACTTTTTAAATTTACCTCTCAATTACAGTTGACATACCAATATTATGTTAGTTTCAGGTATACAACATAGTGATTAGACATTTATATACCTTATGAAATGATGCCTCTGGAAAGTCTAGTATAGAAAAGAGTCAGTCTTGCAGTTCTTGGGTCTGGTGTTTCAGAGATTTTCATAGCCAACAGCAATCTGGAAATGGAAGGTTTCAAATATGGGATTCAATGACTTTTAGTATATTTAGGGCATCTGAGCATTCAAAAGCATAACATATAAGTGTTTATTTTTGTTTGTAATTTATTGTTAAAAGAATGATAAAAACAATTCCATAGAATGGGATAACTTTGATTTTCTGTTGCTGTCTGAATAAACTTGTAACTAATGAAAATTTCTGTTTCTTCTCCTTGGTGTAGCTTATCAAGCAGCCCAGCCGTATTCCTTTGGAACAGGGGGGTCAACAACGTATCAACCTCAGCAGCCTGTTGCTCCTTCTGCTTCAAACACTTACCCTAACACCCCTTACATATCTTCTGCTCCTACCTATTCTGGGCAGTCTCAGCTGTATGCAGCACAGCACCAGGTGTCTCCACCTACTTCCAGCCCTTCTGCTTCTTTCCCCCCTCCCCCTTCCTCTGGAGCATCCTTCCAGCATGGCGGACCAGGAGCTCCACCATCTTCTGCTTATGCACTGCCTCCTGGAACTACAGGTACACTGCCTGCTGCCAGTGAGCTGCCTGCGTCCCAAAGAACAGGTCTGAGCTTGAAAAGGATTTGGTTTGGCTCCCTCCTTTATTTTTTCATGAATACCTGGGTGAAAAGAGGGGAATTATTTCTGTTTGTATACTGGATAATGTAAGGTGTTGATTAAGTTTTTATAACAAATTCTAAAACTATTTCTAAAGGGGTGATTTTCCCATAATGAACTTAGCTACTAAATGAGGAAAGCTTTAGAGCTTCAAAAGGGTAAGAGTATACAATCTACATTGAATGTCAAGTAAGGGGTGAGAAATTAATTGGCAAGATAAGTGGTGATTGGAACCAGATCTAATTGACACTAACATCTTTACCAGAGTAAAACTATGCTTTATGTTCTTACAGTGAAGTTTACAATTTTTAAAATTACTGTGTCTTAAATTCATTCATGGAGGTTAAACAGTACAGCGTCTTAGTGAGATTGTACAAATTTTATAAGTATATTTATTTGGAAAAGTGAGAAGATATGCTTGTCCAGAGGAAAAAAGCGAGAGGACAAAAGTGACAGAGAATTGCTAACACAGCAGAAAGCCATTGTACAGTAGTATGCCAATTCTCCAGTAGGGCAACACCAAGCAACGTCCGAAACATTTTGGAAATTTCTAGGTGGTGTTTTTTATTTGTTTGTTTGTTTGTTTTGGTCTAATAGTATGGTTATGCCTGGAATTTATAATTAAACATTATAATTTTAAATTGTCTTATAGTATAATACGCACTTTATTTTTTCTCATGTTATAATTAGAGCATTATGTTAATTTTTTGAGGGGTAGGGTACATTATCTGATTTTCATTTTTGGTTAGTAAAAAAGCTCTTAAAAGCATGTGCTATAAAAAGGGATCAGTGAATCAGGGTTTAGAACCATTAACTCAGTGGTTAATAATGGAGACTTTGAAATTAAACTTTCTAGGTTTGTATCCCAGCTTCACTACTTTCTAGTTATATGACCTTGAGTAAGTTACCTAACTTTTTTAAGCTTTAGTTTCCTCAAAATAATAATGTACCTACTTACAAGCTTATGAAGAGAATTAATGTATTAGTACATTAAAACTATTAAAGGACGGTGACTGCAAAATTAGCTGTGATTGCACAAAACCTTACGTAAAAATTAGAGTTCTGTGCATTTTGGTGTTTGAAAATAGTTTCTCTTTCAGATTATAACTGATGGTTTTGAACTAGAGGGGCAAAAGGATACATGAGTCTTGCTTTGCTCTGAATACTGAAGTTGCTCCTGGGGAGTCCAGTATATATTTTTTCTCCTTTTATGTGCTGATTAGTAGCTTTATTTACAGAAAACATTTATCAAAAAAGAGAGTCTATTAAGGAAATACTTTTTCTAATAAAGCCTTGTGGATCCAGAATTACACAGATATCTCCTCCTCTCTTCTTTGATATATATTAAAATCCAAAGTACCAAAAATCACACACACATTAACACACAATATGTACCATCTTTTACAGCACAAATAGAATTTCTAGAATATTCAATGCAGATATTTTAGCAAGGATGCTAATTCAGGTGTAGAGTTTTTAAAATTACATTTTAAAGCCCTGGCTGGTGTGGCTCAGTGGATTGAGTGCCGGCCTGTGAACCAGGTGGTCACTGGTTCGATTCCTAGTCGGGGCACATGCCTGAGTTGCCAGCCAGGTCTACCCCCTGCACCCTGAAGAAGGGCGTGTGAGAGACAACCACACATTGATGTTTCTCTCCCTCTCTTTCTCCTGCCCTTCCCCTCTGTCTAAAGTAAATAAAATCCTTTTAAAAAATTACCTCTTAATCTGGGTGAGAACAGTATGAACATTGTTTCAGTGAATAGTTGGACACTAGACTTTGTGAATGAAAGATGGATTCTAGTAAATCCCTACTTAAAAGATGGTTCAGGGAAATCAATGATCATTTATTGAACATTCATTGGACACGTACCAGCATTTCACAAGTATTTTATTATTTAATTACCATAGCCATGAGAAATAGGAAAAATTATTTTTAAAAATTGACATGAGGAAAGTTGAGTTTTCTAGGAATTGTGTTCTTAAGTGGTTACACTGTGGTAATATCCAAGTTGAGATACAAACCTAGGTCTCTCAGTCTTCAAAGCCCTGTTCATTCTTATTTATCACAGAGTATAGTCCTAATGTGATAGAATAGCTATCAGTGTTAGAATTAGAAAAATCTTGTAGCAACAATTTTAGGTATTTGTTACTGCATTATCTAAGTTAAGTATTTGCATGGGTATCTCTTTCTTCTTAAGCAAAAGTGCATTTGGCTGTGAGATAAGGTGTTTGCTTATATACAAAGTAACAGAATGTTCTAACCTGGCTGAGAAAGAGAGTGACTATTAAGAGAAAACCAAACAAACTTTTTCAGTATTCAGCATGCACTAAGCTAGCTGCTTTATTGCCTCCTGCATGTTAATAGTCCCCTATTTTTAATTAACAGTTACAGCTTTATCATACTTTATTTTTGATTTCCAAAATTTTTTGCTTAGGTTGTATAAAGGATTGTGACTGAAAATTTTATCTTTGTTCTAATATGTCTTAGATCATATCATGGTTCTCTGTAGGATTTAAGAATTCTGCTTGTCCAATGGATGATTCTTGACAGAAACTAGGTTTTTTCAGTCAAGCCCTCTGAATGTTAGTGAACCACAAAGTAATGTGCCCACACTCAGAAATTAATGTTGGAATCATAACATTCATTCGGTAAAATCTTTTTTGTTTTTTAATTTAGTAAATCCTTAATGAGGGTCTGTTCAGTCTGTAATCACAATTATTCTAGACAGAGGTATGGAGGCAGAAAAAGACAGTGCAATTCTAGTGAACAGCACATAGCTTTTTTATAAGTTGCAATATAAAAGTTGTACTTGGGCCAAATTTTGGAAAGCCTTAAATGCCTGGGCAAGAATTTTCTGCTTCGTATGGTAAGAAGAAAAGTCCTTATGAAGGAGTTTGAATTGGTCATAGGCATGATTGAATTGGTACTCGCAGAAGGCTAATCTGAAGGTGGTCCTACAAAGTAGACTGTGGGCAGCGTGGCAGAGTCGGTGGTGAGGGAAGCAGGCCCCCTCCTAGGTCTAGGGGTGATGTGGTAACAGCCTGCGTTAGGGTAGTGCAGCGTTGGTTCAGGGGTGGCAGCACAGGAAGCAGGAAGATTTCCTTGTGTCAACTCTAGGGTAAGTAGGACGATGCTGGCCACATTTTTTTTACTCTCATTTAATGTGTGTTTGTTACTAAGGGTGAGCATTTTCAAATATGAAGAGCTTGGAATTTTACTCGAAAAAGTATTTTTTGATAAAATGACCTTCAGGCTATCATGAAACTTATCTTTAAGTGAACATTATTGATTTTGTTAAACAATGGAAAATTTAATTTAGGTATATAGTCCTGTTGTTTCTTCACATAGAAGAGTCTTCAAGGGACATACATATATGATATTGCACATTAAACACTATTCTGAAATTTTTTTTAAATTTTCATAAATATTTCTTAGTCAAATTATATAGACCTGGTTTTAACTTTGAAATAAAGGAGGGAGAACTTTTCTTTTGAAAAGTTCTTTTTTATGTCATTGGAAATTTCTTCAAAAATGCATGTCTTTCTAAATTTTAATTTTTAATTTTGTCAGCCTTTTTAAAAATATGACATGCTAGGCTTATAAGGGAACGAAGATGTGTATTGTTGACAAGAATGCTCTGTTCTCTTTATCTCAGCTTATCTTCTAGCAAAAGTCTCCATACCATTGGGAGCTACTATTTTGTTCATCCACTGAAAAGTGTCTTAGCCAGTACATAGGCAGTACATTATGTTCCTGCAAGAATATCTAAGGAGGTTCCCAGTGAGAAATGGGATTCAAGTAAGGATGGTATGCAATTTCGCTCCCATGCGTAAGACCAAACAGTTCCCTCTTTCTTCCCTAAAGACCTGTAGAGGGCTGATCCCAGGACTGATGTGGATAAGGGTCTCCATTATTCAGTGGCATACCATATTCAGTTTTTAAATTAATTTTCTCTTGTTTTTATTAAGTTTTCACTGTAGGATTTTGAAAGACTCTAAATAGTATAAATAAAATTTAAATTGGTTGCAATTCTACCACCCAAATATAACCACTAATTTAGGTTTATATATTCCCTTTATATACATATATACATACATACATACCTGTGTGTATGATCGTATATTTTCATGTAATAAAATTTTTTAATGTTAAAATATATATAACATACAATTTACTATTTTAATCACTTCTAAGGTATATAGTTTAGTAACATTAAGTACATTCATATTGTTGAACAACCATCACCACTATCTATTTCTAGAACCTTTTTGTCATCCCGTAGTGAAACTATAACTACCCTTTCCCCCTGGGGTAACCACCGTTCTACTTCTTGTTTCTGAATTTGACTGTTCTAGGTACTTCATACAAGTAGAAGCATACAGTATTTGCCATTTTGGGACTGACCTATTTCACTGTCTTCAGGATTCATCCATGTTGCAGCTTGTCAGAATTTTTAATGCTGAATAACATTCTACTGTGTGCATATGTCACATTTTGCTTATCCGTGTGCCAGGTACAGGCCTGTTGGCTATTGTAAATACTGCTGGTATACAAACACCTGTTCAAGTTCCTGCTTTCGGTTCTTTTGGGCATATAGCCAGAAGTGGAATTGCTGGATCAAGTAGTGGTTCAGTGTTTAAATTTTTGAGGAACTATTGTACTATTTTCAACCGTGGCTGCCCCATTTTACATTCCCACCAGCAGTGTACAGGGGTTCTGGTTCTCCGCACTCTCAGCAACGCTTGTCTTCTGATTAGGGTTTTTTTTCCCCTTTAAAGTCATGTTATGTTTTAAAGAGTATGAAAGAGATTTATCCCCATTCTGTAGTTCTTTAAAGAGCAAAAGATTATCTCCTTTTTACAGTTTTATAGGAGAATTATGTTCTAGATTAGACAAAGCTGTGTTGATTTTTTTAAATGTTTACTAAGGGTATCATTGTGCACATTCATATTGAACTTCCATAACACTGTCTTTTTTTTTTTTTATAAATATATTCTTCTTCTTTTTTATTTCTTTATTTTCAAAGAGAGGGGAAGGGAAGGAGAAAGAGAGGGAGAGAAACATCAATGTGTGGTTGCCTCTCACATGGCCCTCACTGGGGAGCTGGCCTGCAACCCAGGCATGTGCCCTGACTGGGAATCGAACCAGCGACCCTTTGGTTCACAGCCCTGCGCTCAATCCACTGAGCTACACCAGCCAGGCTATAATACTGTCTTCTGTATTCATGTTCTTCAGGTAGCTGGCTTTACCTGAGTTGATACTAAAATGTGTCTTTATAAAGGAGAGGTTAATTTCATTGTGTTTTTAAAAGTCATATTTAAACAATCTGAAGACATAAAAGCAAAAAGATTGAGAGGGGTTAAAATTATAGCTGAGACAAAACTGCATTAAATTGGTAAGAAATTTGAACAAGGATCATCTGGGCTGGAATAAAACATGCGTAATATATTTCATGGTTTTAAGTTAGGTGGAGTCAGTTAGGCATATATTTGGGGGAGGGGACTTTGATTATTGTACATCTGTTACGATCTATTCAACAGACACTCCCCCCACCCCCTGCCCCTTAAGTTATGCAGGCTAGCCAACTGGCTATGTATTCCCTTTACCAAAGGGTCATATGATATTGCTCCATAAGCTTTTTTGTGCTACTCATAGTTTGTGAAATCAGGATACCCCTTCAGGGTTTAATAGCCAGGGCTTAAGTCATTGCCATGAAAGTTTAGAGAAAAAACTGCTTTCATCTTCTGCTCTTGCCTCTCATTGGACAGGGGAGGAGGGCATATTGTCGGGACCACTTCCTGAAAAAAAGGGTCAAGGTCAAGCTATTTTCAGTACTTTTAGGTTTGTAATATCTCTACCCCTTAGCCCAGAAGCTGAAGTCTAGTACTAGAAAATACATCAGTAATTGCACATCATATCAGTCCTCTCTCATGGGGCATGCAGGACTCCCAGGGGTTTATTAACTGCTGTGCTATGAGGTCATATCTTTCAGGGGGTGTTAGGTTATAAAGTCATTATTTAAGGCAGAAATAGGAAGTCACTTATAGTCAGTTACGTTTGATTACTCCTTTCTGCGTAAAGCCCTTGGTGAAAAAGTTGGTTTGTGTTCAGGAGCTATATTGAGTAGCTGAGCATCTATTCATAAGCTCCACACAGTGTGTGAGGTTTCAAGCTATGGGATTACCTTTCCCACCTCACAATGTCTTTGAGGCTTGTGCTTCTTGAGTAGAGCTCAGACTGAATTGAACTCTCTAATAAATTGCTATATTGTCTTTGTTCCTCTCTACCCAAGTAAAGATAGTTGAGTTGAATTTCCGTAAGTTTTATGTGCATATGACGTACCTTGACTGCACGTTTTTGATTTGAGGTTGAGCCTGGCCTAACCATGAATATTTGCTGAATACTTATCAGCCTTCTTTCCTCTCGTCTGCTGCCAAAAACCAGTTCCTTTAAAAGAAGTAGTGATTTCTGGAAGACTTGTCTTAAACAGTCTGAAAATCCTTATATTTTTATGGAAAAGGCCATATGAGATGATAACATATTAACTGGGTCTGTTCTCATGTATGTTCATATTCAATGGCGTGACTCCAGAAATTACAGTTTCTCCAGAAGCAGACACTAGGGGTCTCCCAAAGTCAGCAGTGAAGTGGTAACGCCTTGTTAAACTGGTTGATGTGCTTATCTCTAACAAGTGCGGTGCTGACCTCTGCAGGCCAGTGTAGAAATCTTCTCATTTTGACCAGCAGCATCAGCATTACTTGGGAGATGGCTGGAATGGTAGAATCTCAGGCCCTGCACTACGCCCATGATTTAGAAACTGCATTTTAACAAGATCTTCAGCTGAATTGGAGTCACAGATTTAAATAACACTAAAGTGGATACATTAGTTATAATGTGTTAGGCAGAACTTTTTCCCCCAGTAATGTTTCTGAACTTCATTGATCAAATAGTAGAAAAACAATTGATTCAAACAATTAGGGAAAAGATTATTTTAAATAAGAAAGAACAGTATTTTTTCTTAAAAGAGACAGTTGGTATAGTAAGAGGAAAAAAATGCTGTTTAAGAGTTAATTGGATCTGACACAAATGGTTTTGCTTTACCCCCAAATTGATTACTTTCTTAATTAGATAAGAGATATTTCACATGACTTGATTAAAAAGTTTTATTCCCTTGTATATAGTTTTATTTTATCATTTTTTAAATTTTCAATTACAGTTGACATACATTATTAGTTTCAGGTATACACCCCAGTGAGTAGACGTTACAAAACTTACTAAGTGATCATCCTGATAAATCTTGTACCCATCAGACACCATACCTAGTTATTAGACTATTATTGACTATAGTCCCTGTGCCGTACTTCACATCCCTGTGACTACCAGTTTGTGCTTCTTAACCCCTTTACCTTTTTACCCATCACCCCTACCCTCATAACCCCTTACAAAATTAGTTTGTTTTTTCTGGGAGTTATTGGTGGGAGAAGAAACAATTATAAAATGAAAAGTAGAGTTTGGAATGTCTTTGAATATAATATTGTTTAAGTGACTTTCACATTTTGTCTACAGAAAATCAGTTTATGCAAGACCAGGCACCTTTGTTGGAAGGTGAATTGGTTATAAAATGTACTTTTGGAAATCTCCGAATCAATGAATGCAATTAATGATTGGGCACTCACAATAATGCATGTGAACTTCAAAGCTGATAATATCCTAAATCTGATTGGTGTCATTATTTTAAATTTGTCTTCTTAATGAATCAGATCTCAGAACTGATTGAATTAATGTAGTGATACTAATGGCTTTAAATCATAAAAGTCATCTATTTTAGGTAGACACAAAAACAACCATACCAAGATTGTCTTAGATATGCATAAGATTAGATATAAATGATTAATTTGTATATGACCAAAACTTGGAGAATTTGTTAAACAGATACCGGCGTGTAGTTTAATATTTTGTGGTTAGCTCTTGAGTATCTTGAGGTTCATTTGGCATCCTATGTCCTAGTAAACTTGTAGAAAATTTATCCTATTTTTAAAATCAAGGCAAATGAGTACATGGCTCATTAGGAGAAGATCTTATTTTTCAAAAAGTGTCTGTGACATTGTTATTAATCACAGATTCTTTGGTTTGCTAAGCAATTTTGTGATTTAATATCAAGGATATCAATAAAACAAAAGGTAAAATACTAAAAATATTTAATTTATTGAAAGGAGAGTAATTTTTGTCTTTACATATGCACATATATAAAACTCCACAAAATATAACATGATTGTATTGTGATTTAGAAATTATCTTATTTCTGGCATGTTTTATTCCTTTTCCTTTAAAGATACTGGCATTAGGGTACTTACTGAGTTCTGCTTATATCCATTTCTCACTTTGAGATGACAGGGTTTTTGTTTTTTTTAAGAGGGCATTTACTAAAGTTGACAGTAGTTTAATTTTATATTTGCTGCCAGCCTAGAATTTGTTTTGTGGCATTAAAAAAATCATGACAAGTATTTGAATGTCCTTTTCTATTTTGTAAGTAATTCCTAAAGCAAAGATGATAAAAATTTCTAGTGTTGTATAGTTGGGCTCTCTTTTTTTAAACGGTGTTTCTCTACCGTGTAGATGGTTTGCTTATGCTGAATTGCTTATGTTGACTTCATCTCTTGGGAAATAGGAGATTAGTATCTTTACTTTTATTTGTCTGTTGACTATCACAAAGCTTTTTTTTTTTTAAAGCAGTGCCAATTTATTTAAATAAATAAATTTATTTATTTATTTATTTATTTATTTATTTTCAGAGAGAGGAGAAGGGAGGGAGAAAGAGCAATGTATGGCTGCTTCTCACACAGCCCTCACTGGGGACCTGGCCTGCAACCCAGGCATGTGCCCCGACTGGGAATCGAACCGGGTCCCTCTGGTTCCCAGCCTGCGCTCAATCCACTGAGCTACACCAGCCGGGCTGTCACAAAACTTTTTAAAAGCAATCTCTAGTGATTTGTTTTTTCTTTATTAGGAGAGAATTATTAACAGATCTTTGAGAGTTATACACTGATACAGACATAAAGACTTTACCGTCCTTAAATTTAGCACAGCTCTTTCATTTTAATGACAAGATGTCTTGCCTACTAAGCTGATGCCTTGTGATTTTTAGTGGTAATGAGTTGGAGAATCCAGGGCTACCCAGTGACCTTCATAGCTCAGCTGGTAAAACTTGTGACAGTTATCTCAGGGTTAAAGCAGAATTTGAAGGTATTCTATAAGGGATACAATTTAGTTTCTTCTATTCGGGATTCTAAAGGAAAATGCCCTCTATTGTCTCTTATAGGTCCTCAGAATGGTTGGAATGATCCTCCAGCTTTGAACAGAGTACCCAAGAAGAAGAAGGTACTAGAAAAAGATGTCTATCCAATTGCCTACAGATGTTTTGTTAATCATGTAGCCACCTAGGGGACACCACACTTCTCTGATCCTTTTAAAGGGAAAGCTTACTAGATCGATACACTTAAAGTGTTTTTCAACTTAACGTCTTCAAATCCATGAAGGAGAGGAAAGAAAGTAGAAGACCGTATGGTGGTATGGATTAAACCTCTTCGAGAAGGCAAAATATAAATTCCTGAACAGTTCTCTTTCAAAGAATAAGAATCAAAATTTCAGGCTTCTCAAATGACTTTTGTTTTAGGAGTTACTTTGGTTTTGGGGTTCCAGCAGTAATCATGAATTTGGTAATTATATTTTGTTTGTCACATATAATATGAATGAAGAAATATTCTTATAGCTGGGCGTTGTTTAGACGTCGATAACTGTTGAGAGCTATTAGAACACAAGATAAGATTTTTCTTTCCTTCTCCCCAAGCCATTTTCTACCTTTTTTTTTTTTTTACTCCTAGTGATCTCCCTTCCCCAAATAGAGTCATGAGAGGCCATAACATAAAATTGGGAGACACTAAATGTGTAAGAAAACCCAAAATTTAGGTTAGTAATAATCAGAAACTTAGTCTACTACTTTTTGTATGATTGAATTGACAGGCAGTCCGCTAGGAAAAGGGTGTTACATTGCGATCATATTAAACACACAAACATATTTGGTATGTATGATTTTAGTATTGCCAGATAAAATTCTCCAGACTTTTATCTCCTCTTTCAAAAACACCATGGTTGGCTCCCCGTTATGGGGGTGAGTGAGGAAGGCAAAGAGGAAACTGAAAGGTCTCGGTCTGAACTCTCCACCCCGTTAAGCCAGATTAGCTCTACTTTTATGTTTTACTCCATAATTTTGCATAAAATTTCATTTGAAAAGTAGTCTATTAAAAGAACAAAACAAAACTTTAAACCATGGACTAGGCTAACTCCCTTATTTAAAGCTGAGGAAATATTGCTATCATTTTTTCTCACTCTTGTTGTCTTTTATTACCGTCTTTTACAGATGCCGGAAAACTTTATGCCCCCCATTCCCATCACGTCACCAATCACAAACCCCTTGGGTGACCCCCAGTCACAGATGCTGCAGCAACAACCTTCAGCTCCCGTACCCCTGCCAAGCCAAGCTTCACTCCCACAGCCACACCTTCCAGGTGGCCAGCCCTCCTTCCATGGCATTCAGCAGCCCTTCGGTCAGCCAGGCGTGCCGCCATCTTTCTCAAAGCCCAATATCGAAGGCGCCCCAGGAGCTCCTATTGGAAATACCATCCAGGTAACAGTAAAATCTGTGGACACGGAACGGGGAGATGGTTCTATTTCAGTAAACTTTTTTTAATGTGTTAACTTCTTTGGTTACACCTTTATTAACATTTGTCAAGATTTGGCTTCAATTTAGATACACTGAATAAAAAATAGTACATTATTTTTCATTTACATGGCCATATACAAACTTCTAGAAGAGCCGTATATATTTGGTAGTGTATGTTTCCAGTAACTTGGTGATTGCAGTATACCTAAGCAATAGCCACAATTTCAGTTAAATCCTTTGTTTGCCTCCAAGGTGCTAAGCAGAAGCTCTTTTCAAAGGTTCTTCCCTTAAAATATAAAATAAAAATGTAATGAGTTATATCTTTTCTTATATATGAGCTAATAATATATAGTATTATCTTTAAATGAAACTATAAATTTGTACTCGCTTTTCACATACAAACTGCTAGTTGGCGGGGTTCCAGATGATGAAAAATCTGTTACATATATCTGACTTTGACATATAATGATAACTATTTTGATCGATTAATGAAAAATAGTGGGAAGATCGAGACAACTGTACTTGAACAACAATAAAAAAAAGTTAAGAAAAGAGCACGGACCAGAGTTCAACATAAGATAAAACAAATTCCTGTCCAAGTATTACACTGGTTCTTCTGTTTTTGTCTTTGACTTATCAAACTCAAATTTGTACTGATTTTATTTCTATCACAAGAGTATGCTTTTTTGTTAAGAGATAGGTCTGCCTAAGGAAATTCTAACTATTAAAAGTTGCATTATAAAAACCAGTGTTTTGAGGGAGGTAGGGGAACTTGCTTCTTTTTTTTTTTTTTTTTTTAAGATTTTATTTATTAACGAAAGAAAAAAGCAAGCAAAACGTAACCAGAGACATTGAAATTAAGAACAATCTGGCCCTGGCTGGTGTAGCTCAGTGGATTGAGCGCGGGCTGGGAACCGAAGGGTCCCAGTTTGATTCCCAGTCAGGGCACATGCCTAGGTTGCAGGCCAGGTCCCCAATGAGGGCCATGTGAGGAGCAACCATACATTGCTGTTTCTCTCCTTCT
>PVJI01017873.1:0-34645 GCA_004026765.1 Micronycteris hirsuta
TTGACTGGGAGTCGTGCTTAGCGGGACTGCTCTCCAGCCCAGCCCAGGGCACCCAGCTGCTTCCTGCTCAGTGGCCACGCTTGGGGTCACGGGAGCCCCGGCCCCGTCGGCGAGTGGAGACAGGGTCACCTCCGTTTGGGTCGGGATCTCACGGCACCGTAACCCGACATGCCCTCCCTGGCCTCGGGACCTCCCTGAGCTGTGCTCGCTGGCCCGGCCCTCGCCCAGGTTTCCCTGGAGGCCGGGGCTGCTAGGGAGAAATCGGTGACCGGTCGTCACTTGCAGCGTCTCTGCACGGCCCATCCCAACACGGAGCAGTTCTGCTGCGCAGGGAGCCCTTCCGGCCTGAAGTCGTCAGACACCTGTGGTCTGGGCCCTGACTGGGCCACAGCCCTGCCCCCACCGTCCAGCCAGGGTCGCAGCTTTGCCTGGGGTCAGGTTGGGGCACCGCTGCTCCCAAGAGGGGTGTCGGAACTTGGCTCCAGGACAGGTGGGCCCTGTCCTGCTCAGCACAGTGGGGATCACGCAGCGGCCGCGGCCTGCCCAGGGGGTCCTGGGGCGCCTGCGAGGCTGGTGCCTTGTACCCCCCCTGTCTTCCAGACGCTGGAGGAGGTGCTGGTGGCCGTCCTCAGACACCCCACACTGGAGGGCTGGTTCCTGGCCCTGGAGCGGCAGGCCCTGCCCCCGCACGCCCTCAGCCCCGTCCTGGTGAAGCTACTGGGGGCGCACCTCAGCGCGGGAGTTCTGCAGCTGCTGGTGGCGAGCGCTCCCATCCTGCAGAGCCTCGGCCGGCTGGGCCTCCTGGCCCCGTACTCGGAGGCTGTGACTCAGACCGTGCTGAAGGAGCTGCGAAGCAGAGAGGCGGGCCTGGCCATGTCGCTGCCCAAGACCCCCCCTCAGCTGGAGGCCCTGCAGGGGCTGCATGCATACATGGAGGGCGCCCAGCTCCGCGAGGTCACCCTCGCCCTGCTGCGCCTGCCCGAGGCCCACCTGGTGGCCCGCCCACCCACAGAGTCCCCCGGGGAGGAGAGACGCCTGAGCGCCCTTGGCAGAACTCTGGTCCAGCTGTTGACCAGGAGCCCCCAGGGCCCGCTGCCAAGCGGAGGGCTCCTCTGGGCCTCTGAGTACGTGAGAGATTTGGGGGCTCTGCTCCCTGCGTTGGCCGTGGACGAGCTGGACGCCGTGCTCCTGCAGGCTCTGCAGAGAGCGCCCGAGCTGGCATCTGCGGTCAGGGCCGACCTGCTGGACTACTGCCTGGCCCGGCGGACGCAGGCGGCCCTGGGCGTCGCCACGCTGCTCGTACCGCGGAGCTGGACCCACCTGCTGCGCTTCGAGCTGTGGTGCAGGCAGCCGGGCGCGGAGCTCCGCCTGCGGGAGGGCCTCGAGGACTTCCTCCCCCTCGTGCGCGTGTACCTCCAGTGCCGGACCCGGGGACGTTGCGCGCGTCCAGCAAGAGGTATGGGAAGGGGGGGCTTTGGGCAGCTGGGGTTTGAAGTCAGACAGGCTGGTCTGTTCGCCAACTCTGGACTCGGTGTCCTGGGTGGCTTAGTTTCCTTTTTCCTCAGCGTCTCACCCGGCTCTGGAGCCGGAGAAAGACGGGAGGGTCCCCTCAACACCCGCACCCCCCGCCAACAGTCTCGACCTTACGGTGTGAGGTGTTGCCCCTCGTCAGCTCCGAGTCACCACGTGCAGCCGGAGGAAGGGTGGGCGGTAGCTGGGACAGCCGAGGGGGCCACACGGGGGCTGGGTCTCGCCAGGCTGCGGAGGCATTCGGGGCGGTTGTCCCTGTCCCTTCCCCCGTCCCCTCCATTGGGAACATGGCGGCAGCACTGGGCTGAGGCAGTCTGGGCCCAGCTCTCTCGCCACCTGCTTGGGTGTCAGATCTGAGGCCCTTTGCGGTCCCTCAGATTGAATTCCCTCTGTTGCGTGAGTGGGCGGTTTCCACCCCTGCTTCGCCCGTGTTGAGCAGCCGCATCCCGGGCATGTGTTCGTGGAGACATGGGGGCCCTGTCCGGTCGGTTGGTGGCCCTCCCTCCTTTCCCGCAGCCCCGTGGCCGGGCCCTGCAGAGTGAGTCCCCATCAGGTTGGGCGTGCGTGCCCTGTCGGGGTGGCCGTGGTGTGCTGCTAAACACTCACAGCCGCATCCGGGGAGGCTGGCGTGCCATAGCTGCTGGTCCCGCGATCCCCGCTCCTGCCGCGGCCAGTCTCCAGCCATGTGTGACGTCACCCAGGGACGAGGTTGCTGGGACGGAACCGTGGGCTCCCGGGAGCCGGTCCGTGCTGGCTCGGCATCTCCTCGCATGTGACGACCTCTCCTCCTGTGTCTGCCACAGCGCCCTCCGCCGTCGCCCCCGTCTTGAGGAAGGCCCTGTGGAGGCCGCTGCAGGCCAGGCTCCTCCGTGCGGACGGGCCCCGGGGGCCGGGGCTGCACTCCGAGGTCCTGGCTGAGCTGGTCCCGTTTGTGAGAGCCAAGGACCTCCGCACCCTCATGGACCATCTGCCCAGCTTGCTTCGGACTCCAGGCAGCCACGCGAGGTACCGCGACTGCTCCCTCGGCTTTGCCGTCCCCTGCAGCGTCGACGTGCAGGCGAGAAGTCGCCGCGCTGCTGTCGTGCCGGTCGGGCGCCATTCTGGGTGCCGGTCGGGGGGTCAGCCGGGGGTTTGGGCCTTGGCAGTGTCTGACACCGCCTGTGACGGCACGGGCGGGGGTGTTGCTTCTGGCACCTGGAGGGTGCGATTCAGGGTGTTGCTGGACACCCCAGATTGCAGAGGCAGCCCCCCTCGCCCTGCCCTCCTCCGGCAAGACAGAGCTGTCTGGCTGCACCCGTTCGGGATAGCCCGAGTTAGCTGAAGTCAGGACCGTGTAACCTTTTCCTGGCCTGCTCGCACAGCCCCCCAGCGCTAAAAACTCTGGTCCGTCTTCGACGCTGGAGTGAGTGAGGGGCAGGCGCAGCCTGTGGTTCCCGTGCCTGGGGACTGGGACTCGGGGCACAGGGCCCATCGTCACGCTGGTTCTACTTAACGCCGGAGGGTTTAGGCCACCTCCTCTCCTCTGACTCAGAGACTGTCCTCTGCTGCAGCTGGGTCGTGGCCGACTCTGTCTCGGCCGCCCTGGAGGGCTCGGCACAAGAGCTGCGTGCCTGGAGAGAGACTCTGCTGCCGTCCTGTGTGAAGTGGCTGCTCGGGACCTTCAGCGGCAGCCCCCAGCAGAGCGGAGACGGTGACCCGGGCCAAGAGAAGCAGATGCTGCTGAGGTTGAAGCAGCTGCTGGTGGGTGTCGTTCCTGTCCTTCGGGCCCTGGGTTCAGGGGTGGAGAAGGAGACCAGGGCTCGCGGATAAGTTCTCCGCCGGGGGTGTGCCCGTGGCTGGGGAAGAATGAGGGGCGTGTCTGGGAGGCCAAGGGGAGGTGGGGGGCCCCTGGAGTGAGGAGCTGTCGGGAATGGACGTTGGGCTTCCTCAGACACTTTGTTGCATCTGCTGAGATGGCGTTTGTTCTTCCCTTTGCTCAGTCCGTTAGTGAAGTGACTTGCATTCGCTGAGGTTGCATTCCCGGGATGAGCCTGCGTGGCTGGGCGGTGCTACTGTTTCAGTGTTGTTGGGTTTGACGTGCTGATGTTTTATTAAGGGCTTTCGCGTCGGTGTGTAGGGGGACATTTTCCATCATAACTTCTCACAGTAGTTGGTTAGGACCAGGTAACACTGCCCTCAGGGCGGGTTGGAAAGAGCTTGGGCACAAAGCGCCGGGTGTCCTGCCTCCTCTCAGCGTGTGAGGGCGTTGCGGTGCTGTGTCCCTGCTCACGTCGGTTCCGATGTGGAGTCTGCCGGCCACTCTTCCCTTTCCTCCCCGGTGCAGCCCGCTCCTGTCTCGCTGCTCCCCAGGGTTTTCACGTGGGTTAGCGCGGCGGTGCGGCTCTCTCGGGTTCCCTGTGCTCCGCGTCGGCCAGCTCTTCGTTTCTGCGAGTTGAGAGCTTCCGTGAAATTTGGGGATATTCAGCTGTTTTTGGCCATTATGCTCCTCTACTGAAGTGTCTTTTCTTAACGGTTATATTTCTGCATAGAAATAGTCACCATCCTGAGAGCTAATGTGTGAGCTGTTTCTCAGTGCATGGTGGAAAATCTGTTACAAGTCGCGGGGTCTGTGGCTTGGGTGTGAACTCTGGAACCCGCGACATGAACAGTGACCTCAGCCCGGTGGCGGTCGTGTGGTAAATGCGTTCGCCGGTCACAGTTCAGGCGGCATGCCTCCATCTGCGCTGAGACTCTGCAGCCTGTGCTTCGGCCCTGCTCCATTGTTCGGGTTTGGGAGAGCGAGGCGGGCCCACAGGCACCCCACCAGGCAAATCCAGGGGCGCAGGGGAGCGTCCCCAGGTCTGGGGAGCCCTGAGCTGCCGAGGAGCGGTGGGCTGCTGCCCCTGTCGCCGTGAGCGCGCCTGCTGGCCGGCCTGCTAACAGCTGTGCCGTTGTCGGGAATGCCATTCTCAAGGCGCACCTCCCTCCTCACCCCTCGGTCTCTCTCTCATCCCTTTATCACTGACCCCTCCCTGCCCACCCGGAGCAGCTGTAGGTTCCCAGCAATAGCGAGTGGGGAAGACGGAGGTCCCGCAGACCCTCTGCGCCCCTCCCACCGTCAGCTTCCCCACCGCCCCTTCTCTCGTAGCTGAAGTGCAAGGTGGGTCCAGAGAGTATCCACCACGTGATGCGAAAGATAGAGACATTTATGAAGAAGACACAAAATACAGGAAACATTGCACACAGGACAGTGACACCTCAGTCCCCTTCAAAGCAGGCACCTTGGACCTCCCACAGTTCTCCCAGTCGCCATCAGCTGCCCCGTCCTATTTTCCTGAATCTCATCTGTGGTCTGAAATCGCTTCCCTTTCACAGGTGATTTTAGTTTTGGAAAAAGCCAGGAGTCGCAGGGCACCAAATCTGGGCTGTAGGGGTTCAGTCACCTGGGTGATTCAACATTTCACCAAAAATCTCTGCACGAGCCCTGGCTGGTGTAGCGCAGTGGATCGAGCACGGGCTGGGAACCAAAGGGTCCCGGTTCGATTCCCAGTCAGGGCACATGCCTGGGTTGCGGGCCAGGTCCCCGTGAGGGCCATGTGAGAGGCAACCATACATTGCTGTTTCTCTCCCTCTCTTTCTCCCTCCCTCCCCCTCTCTCTCTAAAAATAAATAAAAATAAAATCTTTAAAAAAAAAAAGTATTTGAAATATTTAAAAAAAAAAAAAATCTCTGCACGAGACAGGTGTGGTGTCGTGATGAAGCTGCCAATCACCAGCTGCCCACAGCTGCGGCCTTCTGGATTGTCCAAATAGTTTCCTCAGAGGAATGTTCAAGTTTATCGCAAAATTGGATGCAGACTCGTTGCTCAGTCATTTTCAATGTGACGGCCACACAGCACACATGCTCACTCAACAGTGTCTACCGCCCCCACTGACTAGTACAGTGAAGCCGTCATTGTTCACACATGCGCGTTCCAGGCCACGCTCCTTGGCTGCCAGGTACATCGATGCCGCACTAACCGTTCTCACATTACAGTAATAACGTTCTCGTATTACACGTGGCTGGACTTCCTCCATACAGCACACATTTTCATGTGCGACGTCAGCTCTTAAGTGCATAGTCCGGTGTTGCCAGGTTTGCGTGCCCTGGCGACCCCCTCCTACCCCATACCCTCGTCCTCCCAGGACGTTCCCTGCACTTTGTCCCAGTCGGTCCCCTTCCCTCCCGAGAAGCCCCTCTTCCACCTTAGCACCATCGAGTGTCTGGACGTGGTCTCCCCGTTGGTGGCTGTGACCCGCGTGGGGTGGTTCTTTCTGCTTCGCCTGCTGAGTAAAGGAGTGGCAGTGAGCGATCTTTGAGTGGGAAAGCCGCCTTGCACTCCTGGGGTCCCCCTGGCGGTCTTCCCCCGGCCGATGCTGTCAGACATGTGAACGGCCCGACTGGCCGACCTGAGTGGGCTGCGGCAGGGAGGGCTGGGGGAGCTCGTCCGTGAGAGAGGTGCCCTGGCAGGACAGCAGAGCGCACGTGCACAGCGGTTGAGAGATCGAGGTAAGAGGCAAGCGTGCGTCTCTGTGGCCCGTGGCAGTGACGGCTGCGTCTGCAGAGCAGCTCCGGTCTCAGTACCACGTTCTGCTCTCTGGCGCATCGGCCCCACGTGCGTTTCTCTCCTGCTTTGCCCACAGAGCTCACTGGGGGAGGTGGACCCTGGCGACTGGCAGAAGCTCGTGAAGACCGGACTCAAGTAAGTCGACGTCCTCTCCTTGGCGCGCCTGTCGCTGCAGCGCAGAGCACCTGTGCGTGGCCAGCAGGTGTGGTCCTGCCTCGGGGCACGAGACGCGCGGTGCGAGGGGGCACCGGCCTGCCCCGCGCTGCCGACGGCGCTGGGGGGTCTCTGAGACGAGAGGCTTCGTCAGCCCCGCGGCCGGGCTGTGCGCACTGCTGCGCCCGACGGCCTGTCAGCCGCTCGGAACAGCCGGCCACGCCGTGTACAGATGCATCGTCCCTTCCGTGTCCTTCTGCCCTCGGGTGTTCTGCGCCACCCACGTGGATGCAGGTGGCTCTCCTTCTTTCTCACTGCCTGGTGTCCTGCCTGTGGACCAGACCAGAGGTGATGTGTGAGCCAGCCCTGCCCGTGGGGCGCAGTCTCCTCCCTGCCCCCGCCATCCCAGCGGCGACTGCTGTGTGTCGCTTGGCGCCCAGGTGCCAGGTTTTCTCAGGGAGGGTCCCTCGCTGGCTGCCGGCGTGGGCACGGCTTCAGTTCTGCTACGTCTCCCGCCCATTCTCTGCGGTGGTCGGCTGACTCGACTCGGTGTGGGAGGCCAGGGCTTACCCGCGTCCTCAGCGCGGCCGATACGGTCAGACTCGCGGCTTGGCGACTGGGCCGTCCCGAGGCGCTGTCTCACTGAGCCTGCAGCGCTCCTTTCCCGGGGGTGCTCGGCCTGAAACCGCGAGGCGCTTGCCCACGCGGGGAGCACCAGTGATGGGCGCAGGCTAACGGCCGTGAGTGCCGCCGTGCCGGGCGGCGCTTCTCTCCGCCTCTGGCCGGTCCGTGTCTCTAGAATGCCCACTGTGTGCGCGTGACTCTTCCCATCTGTCACACGTGACAGCTCCTTCCTGGCACGGGGTGCTCGCGCCCCTTTGGTGGGGTGTGGAGGGATTAGGAGACGGAGGCCCCGGAGCCCTGGGCGGGGGTGTGGGGTCGCTGAGGTCGGGCAGCGGGGAGGCCACCTGGCGGGCGGGCAGGGCAGTGATGGCCCTCAGCTCAGGCCCAGGCGCTCTGCCGTCCGGCATCTCACCCAGGCGGGGAGTCCCTTTGGCATTTGCACCGCCAGGAGGACAGGTCCATGCACCCCCTTTTCCGGAGCGCCCCGTGTGGGGCCAGGTGCGGTGCCCAGCAGCCGGAGGTCTGAGCTTCCCCACGGAGTGTGCTGTGTTGGAAGTCTTTCTTTTTCTTACTGAAATTTGTTGGATTAATTTCTTTCTGAAACTTGTACATTTATACATGTCATATCACTAAGTCTTTCACTGTTTTGCATGATTTCTAGCACATAAAAACCATTTCAATGCAGTAAATTTTGTTGTAAAACAACAAATCATCCCCAGCTTGTAAAAACACAGTTGGAAGATTTTCTTCATAAAATGCCAAGAAAAAGTGTTTTTACTGTTTCCTGGGACGTGAGAGTCCCCTTTACGAAGCTCTTTGCCCCGCTGACTCTCCCTCCTAGGTTTCGGTACCAGGACCCCGCGTTTTTGAAGGCGCTCCACGCCGCCGTGCAGCTCCTGTACCTTCCGGAAAGCCCCGCGTGCACGGGGCTCCTGCAGCTGCCGGTGGTCCACACGCTGCTCACCCAGCACTCGCTGTTCCTGCCCACCCTGCTGAAGTCCGAGGGGGAGGAGCACCCCGGCAGCCAAGTGAAAGGTGGCGCTTCCCCCACCCCTCTTCCATGCAGGCGGTGGTTCCTGAGTTCTGGGCTCACTGGGCACCACAGCTCAGCATCTGCGTGTTTGCAGAGCTGGGGAGCATTACGGGAGGACGTGGGGTGTCCGGCCCACGCTCAGCGAGCTATCCTGTGGCATGGGGCCCGGCTCACCGCGGTCACCCCAACGGCCTCACAGCTGCGTCCTGGGTGCGCATTCAGGTCTGAGAGTTCAAGGGCAGTCTGACCCAAGAGAAACTGCTCAGCTGTGTGAACTGTCTCAATGGGAAAACGGAAACTGTTGTCAAGGGCAAAGGGTCGAACATTTCTGTGGACAGGCCCCTGCCAGGGGACCCTGAGAGCCCAGGCCTCAGCTCCGTCCCAGCCAGTATGCGCCGGCACCGGCGCGCCCCCGTTCCGCGAGGACTGCTGCTGCAATAGCAGGGTGGAGGCTCCGCAGGGCCGGCCCCGGCCCGGCCACGCTCTGCTCAGGGACAGCATGCTGTGTCCCCCCGCCTGAGGGGTCAGCACGGGGCTGGTGCGTGGTGAGCAGCTGGACGGAGAGAGCCCGGCTCGCGCGTGGGGAGCGGCGGAGTAGCCAGCCGTGGTGTCCCGGTCAAGCGGACGGCAAGATGCCAGAGGGGGTCACACAGCCATGGGGGACAGTCGGGCTTGAAAGTCTCCGGTGGCGTGAAGTCTGGGAGGGGCAGGGGACTGCTGCGCCGCGTCGGCACCGAAGTGGGGCGGTGGCTGTGAGCTGTGCTTGCCAAGGACAGAGTGGGGCAGGGGACGAGGCCAAGCCCCAAACCCAGAGCTGCTCAGAGGGGCCGCTCGAAGCTCTCGGCGTCCCCAGAAGCACGTCCCCCACTTTCTCTCTGACGTGCTCCCCCGTGCTCACTGCCGTTCTCTCCCAGAGGCGCTGGTGGACCTGATGTCGGCCGTGGTGCGGCTGTGCCCCGCCGTCTGTGACCGCAGCCACTTCTCCGTGCTCCTCGGGGCCTACGGCGCCTCCCTCAGCGTCCTAGGTGAGAGGACGGGGTGTGTAGGGACCGGGCGGTGTGACGGGGGCGGGTGTGCAGCTCTCTAACTTGACCGGCACCTGACTTGCAGACCAGAAGATTCTGCTCCTCCTGCGGGCATATGAGCAGAACAGCCTCAGCCTCGTCAGCTTCAGGTGGGTGTGGGGCCCGGGCGTGGGGGCTCTGGGGGTGCCGGCGGGGCGGACTCCTCACCCAGGACCCCCTTCCTTCCCATCTGGTCCTCTCTGGGGGGCAGGGGGTGCCGCTCCCTTGGCTCGTGGGCTTCTGCCGGCAGCCCCAGGGGCTGCCCTGCTGGCTGACACACCGTGTTTGGTCGTGTCCGGCCCCGGTCCCCGTGCTCGCTCCCGACTGCGGGGTCGAGTGCAGGTGTGCTCCTGGGAACCTCGCACTTGAGGTGGGACTGGCGTGTGACGTGGGGACTGAGGGAGGAGTGAGTGGTGCCAGCTGGTGGCAACTCCCCTTGTGTCTATGTCTGTGTCTCTTTCCCATCTGTCTGTCTCTCTCTGTCTCTCCGTCTCTCCTGGGTGTCCAGGGGCCGCATGGCCAGCACTCACTGGGCCTTTCCCTGGGTCCTGCCTGCCTCTGCGAGGGGACGCGGAGGGGACTTCTCATAGAAAATATCTTAGACTCCCTGCTGCCCCTTCTCTCCCCATCCTTGGGGCCTGCACCCTCGCACCCGCCCAGGACCCACGCGGTGAAGAGCTTCGCGTGAGGTGACAGGCAGCGAGGCCTCCGGGCCCAGGGGACAGTTCAGCGCAGCTCTCAGGGAGGAGGAGGAGCGCTGGGCATTGTAGAATACTGCATCTGAAACGCTGACAGCTGTGTTAGTCTGGACACCACCCTCCTCTCCCCCAAAAAGGGGGGAGACATTCCCTGCTCTGAGGAGCACCAGGTCGCGAAGGGCTGTTCCCAGCTCCTCACCCCCATGGCCTCACCCCTGGCTGGTTGGAGCTGGCGCCACGCTGTCCCTGGAGTGTGCGGTCCCCATACGCGTGGGGCGGGGTGGAGGAGGAAGGGAGCCTGACCTGAGGCGGGTTTGCCTCCAAGCCTGGGTCACCCGCACCCTTCACAGGGGCGTGGGGCTGTCAGGGGGCCATGCGGGGACTCTGGGCACGTCTGGGGGCGAGTGTCAGGCCAGTGAGGGTGCCGTCCGAGCAGCGTGTCCCGTGTGCCAGCCTGTCAGAGACCGAGGCCACCACCCTCCTGAAGAAGAGTCTTCACTCTGCGACTCGGTGCCTCGGTACCAAGGAAGCGTCCCTCCGGAAGCTCTGTAGCCGCCTGCACTGGTGGAGGGCCTGCTGTGCACACGGCCCCTGCCCAGCACTGAGGGGGCGGGACGGTCTTGACTACACTTCCTTTTAAACTGGCTTCCAGTCCACGCCCCGTGGAGGACCCGCCGTTCCGGACCCTCCGGGTGTGGGGGCTGCCATGGGACGGCAGGGAGGGTGTGGGGGGAACGTGGCTGGTAGCGGAGCCGCGGGGCACTGGGCGCCAGCAGCGGCATCAGGACGTCAGGGGGCAGGGGAGCAGCCCTCCGCAGAGCTGGGCCTTCAGGGTACACCCCGCAGCCATGGGGAGCTGGAGGGAACGGGGGCCTGTGGGCGCTGCAGTGGGCTGGTGGCATGGAAGGCGGACTCCGCGGTGGGGGCGGCCGAGAGCAGTGTGGGAGCCTGTCTCGGAGAGGCTCCGTCCGCAGGGCAGTGGCATACGGCCAGGACCCCCGCACCCAGCGGGCGACTCTCCCCTCTGCCCCGTGTCCTGCGTCTGCCAGGTGGGGACCGCGGTGGGGCCTGGCTTGTCGAGTGGATTCGTAAAGGGCTGGAGCAGCGCCTGGCGCATCATGAGCTCTGTTTAGGTGTTGTCCTCTGTCATCATCCCTGAGAGTGTCCCCCACCTCCTCGCCTTCTCCCCAAGCTAAGAAGGGGAGTGAGCAACAGAGCAGGGCGGTGCCTGGCGTGTGCCAGCCGCTAGCACGGCTCCCCGCAGGGGTCACTCCCACCGTGGCCATCATAGGTTCTGGCCCCGAGGGGCCCTGTGACCCGTCTGCTCCCCCGCTCGGCCCTAGGGTGCTGCTGTGGGGCCCTGCGGCTGTGGAGCATCACAAGACATGCCAGAGCCTGGGCAAGTCGCTGTGGCAGCAGCCGAGCGTCGGGGACATCCTCCGCCTCCTGGATCGGGACCGGATGATGAGGACCATCCTCCACTTCCCCCAGAACCGGAGGCTGCTGCCCCCGGAGGTACGGGGGGCCCCGGGCAGAGCCCCCAGGGAGCTCTGGTGTCAGCTTGTCAGTGAAGCCCACGCCAGCCCTACCCGGAGGGGCAGAGGCAGGACCCCGCAGGCCCAGCCCTCGCTGCATGTAGAGCCTGCCCCCCCCCCACCCTGGGTCACGTCTCACACACAAGCCCTGTGGTTCGCAGGACCGTTTTTAATGCTCTCGAACACCCAAAACAGCGTGAGGTCTGGGCACTGGGGTGCGCGTACCCCGGGGCCCTCGGGCTGAGCTCACCCACGTGCTGAGCTCACCTGACTCGCGCAGGACGCGGAGGACCTGCTGCTCGAATACGGCAGCACGGCCACGCTCGACGGCCTTTACGACCCCTGCTTCCTCCTGCACCTCTTCAGCGAGCTGACCAGGCCAGGTACTCCAGCCCTGGGGCCGGGCCGGGCAGGGCGGGGGGCAGTGGCCACAGGGCCCGCGGAGCCGGGGGCCCACCGCACCGGTCAGCCAGCCTGGACGGTCAGTGACTGTGCGCTGCCTTCTCGAGGGTCGCTCCGTGATCTCCAGCAAAGGAACAGTTCATGCTTCTGACACACGGCGATGTCCTCAAAAGACGTTGATGACACCCCTTTGTCCCCGCGTTTCCCGGGCTCTCGCTGACCAGTAGGCGGGGTCAGACGCCAGCCCGGCCGGCCCTCTCCAGTTTTGCGTGTGTTTTTACTTGCGCTGTGTCCAGTGCCCGTGGGTGGGCATCCGCAGGCGGGTGGTGGGAGAGGCAGGACAGAAGTGTGTGTTCCCTGCTCCCTGGCGGGGCCGGCGGGGCACCAGACGGGCCCCAGCCCCTCCCCACGGGACTCTGGCCGCGTGTGTGTGGGTATGTTGGGCCACCGCGCCTCGCCCTCCGCGAGGCCCGACCCACCGGCGTGGCCTGCCTCCTGCACTGTGTCTGAGACCGCCAAAAGTTCCTGCAGCTCAGGTTTGCTGGTGCTATGTTCTCAGCTTTTTTTAATGGAAAGAGGCTCGACTTTTGTAAGGTTCTTGTGGAGTCTGAACTCGGTTGGCAGGGTTTTCTTCTTACTGTGCTTCGAAGACCCGCCGCCGCTCTGCTGCTGAACCGTGTGGTTTCTAACGAGAAACCTGCCGCCGCTCTCATCTCTGTCCCTCTGTGCCTCGGGTGGCTGCTCAGCCTGAGCAGGACCGCACGCCTGGCCGTGCTGACCAGACCGACCCGGCTTGGTCACTTCCCCACGGCGGCCCGGGTCCACTCTGAACTGTTTCTGGACAGCACGTATCTTGTCAAGAGGCCTGGTTCTCATTAAAGAGGACTTGAAGTGTCCTGAACTTTCCTGGCAATGACCAGGCCCTTTAAGATGTGGTCAGGTGGGCCCCCTCGCATACCTGGTCTCCCCTCTGGCTCTCGTCCTGTCCTGGAGGGGCCTTGAGTCTCCGAGGCCTCAGGTGGCAGTGCAGGCCCCTCGGGCTGTGGCTCTCGCTCGGGCCCAGGAAGCTGCTCTGGCCGACAGGAGGGGCAGGGCTGCAGTGGGGGGGGCGTCAGCGGGCTGGGCCGGTGGTCTGCCCAGCTGAGGCTCCTGGCCAGCTGCCCGTGGGCGGTGCTTCGGGTGGCAAGCTGACCAAGGGAGCCGGTATCGCTGCTAACCCCCGGGGGCATTGCCCTGGCCTCCGGGTGCCAGGGGATGTCGGAAGCTCGTGCTTCGACTGGAACGGTGCCTGCACTTCTCCCGGGAGCCCCGGTGACCGCGGTTCACAGTGTTTTGGAGGCTGAAGGCACTGCAGGCCGTGGCGGGCACTAGTCCTGTGTCCGGCTTCATGGGAGCTGGGGGCTGGGGGGGACTCGCCTTTCTTCCATCTGGCACGTGTCGCGGGCGGTGGAGAAGCGCAGAAGGAAATTTAATTTGCCGCGTCACACAGGGATTGTGGAGCAGTGTCTGTGAGTGTATTTAACGCTATTTTATTTCTCATAGAATTTGTGGTGGATTGCCGAAAATTTCTGGACTCAAATGCTCTGGGCCTGACCTTCGCGGCCCTCAGCAGCTATGACCCCCAGATGCGTGCTGCGGCCTACTCCGTCCTGGCGGCCTACTACTCGCACGTGGAGGGGGCCCGGTTCCGAGAGCAGCCCCAGGTGGGTGGGCTGAGGGTGCGCGGTGGGGGGGGACCCCAGAGGCTGGCTTTCCACCCCGTCTGCCAGGGTCTCTTGAGTTGCCAGGGGGACCTCTGTTCTCTCCAGCGGGTGGCACCGGGGGCTGCCTCTGGTCCCCAGCCCCAGGGGCAGCTGAGAGAGGTCCCCCTTCCACATACTCTGGTGCTGTGCGTGGGTGAAGCGGTTTCATTCCCGCTGGCCGTCGCTTTGGTTTAAACTCTGTGGTTGAGGTGGCTGTTGCCTGGGTCGCTCAGCCTCGGTTGAGGCGGGGACAGGAGTGGGTTGGGCTGTCGGGTGGCACCAGGGTGCTCTCTGCCCCTGGCCACGTGCCTGGCTCGTGGAGCACAAGCAGGGATGCGGCTGTTAGGAGCTTCCTCTGGGCGGCCCCGTGCGAGGAGCAGGCCGCTGCGGGGTGGGGCTCCCGGCCGTGTGCAGGATGCCACGCCCCCAGTTCGGAAAGCGCTCCTGGCTCGTCCTGGCTCCAGGTGCTGTACCTGCTGGACGTGGTCCGGAGCGGGATCCGCACTCCCAACATGAGGCTCACCTTCACCTTGGCCCTCTTCATCGCCAAAGCAGCCCTGCAGGTCCTGAACCCAGGTACCGCCGACGGGACGTGGCTGGGCTGGGGTCGGAGTGTGGAGGCTGAGCAAGGACAGGCCACAGTCGTCCAGGGATGGGTGCGGCGGCAGCCAATAAATGAACGGTGGCTGTGAGAGGCACTCGGTGGGCCCCATGGGCTGGAGTCTGGGAGACACTAAGTGAGCAGCCCAGGTGCAGAGTGGTGCGTGGGGTTCCGGAGGGGACCAGGATCCCACCTGAGTGCATTCGCCAGAGGCGTGTGGCCTGTGTGTCCCCACACCGGGGCCACTAAGGCCCAGTGGCACGGTGGCCTGGCTGCTGCGGTAGGAGTCAGCCCGCCATTAGGCTGCGTTTATCACCGAAAAGTCAGGATGTCGGTGCCTTCGGGGACCGCGGGGCGGTTGAGTGTCACGTGGTCGTTCTCAGGTGAGAGGGGGTCAGGGCTTGTCAGAGGCCCGACAAGAGCCCCCAGTCGCGTGGCTGGCGGAGCTCGGACCGGACGTTCTGCCGCTTTCTCCCCGTGGTTCCGAACTCGAACTCGCTGTGGGAAGGCGGGAGGGGCAAGTGATGAGCCACGTGCAGGCTCTGAAGGGAAGGGTGTTCTGAGGCGTCATCGTGGCAGGGGCCCCGGAGCCGTGACCTTGGCCTCCCGCTAGTCTGGGCGTGCTCTGCCCACATCAGAACGTGGGTGTGTGGTCCTGCGGTCGGCTGCAGGTGGCCCGGAGGGGCCGGAGGCCACACCCCGAGGGTGGGAAGCGACAGCGAGGAAGTGTCTGCCCCCACCGGCCCTGCTGCGTCCCAGAGCCAAGGGGCCCAGCATGTCCAAGCCGCCTTTGCGGGGCGTCCCCCAGAGTGGCCGGGGCCTGTGGATGTCACCCTGCCGCGGTCCCTGAGCTCCCAAGCAGGGCAGATTGGCCTCACTGCGTCCTGCTCTCGGGGACAGTGACCTGCGTTGCAGGCGGACGCCCCGTGGGGCGGGACCGACGTCAGACCCCCAGACCTGCGCTGCCCGGCTGCCTCAGACCAGGGCTGTCCTGGCGGCGCCTGTTGTGCGTGACCCTCTGCCCCTGTTCTCAGAGGACCACATGTACCTGAAGATCAACAAGTTCCTGCTGTCGCACGAGCACTTGAACATGAACAAGGTCCCCGGCTTCTACCAGTTCTTCTACAGCTCGGATTTCCAGGTGAGCCCCCACCACGGGCCCCGAGGCCTCCCGTGCCGGCGTCCCAGCCACCGGCACTCAGGCAGTGCCCCCAGCGCTGGGCCGGCAGCGGCACGTGGGCACCGCGGCATGGCGGCGAAGGGGGGGCAGCGCAGCTTCGGGGGGCTGGCAGGTGGGGAGGCGCCCCAGCGCATGCATCCGAGTTCAGGCAGCTTTGCAAGCCCTGAGCGCCCTCCCATGGGGCTCCGCGGTATGCCCGTCCCCCTGCGTCTCCTTCCCAAGCCGCCGGGTGAAGGTTGCCCGTCCTTCACAGCACCTGCCTGAGTTCAGTCAGTGTTAACACAGTTCGCTGAGCTGTGCTCAGTGTTGGCCGAGACCTGGCCCTTCGTCCCCGACTGAAGCCGCATGGAAGGCAGCAGCGGGGGTGCTCAGAGACGGGCGGGAAAGGCGGTCGGGGCAGCCGTGTGAACGGAGAGACCCGACACGTGTGCCGTCTGCTCGGCTGCAGCACGGCGCCGAGAGGAAGTGGCTGTTCGGGCTCCTGCGGCAGGGGATCCGCGACAGGCACTGCTACGCCCTCTACGCCCGGCGTGGGGTCTTCCACGTCCTCCTGTCCTTCTTCCACAGCCCGCTGTGCGACCAGGCGGCACAGGTAGGCGCGGCCCGCGGGTTCGCGTGCAACGGGGAGATCTAGGCTCCTCCTTGCGGTTCTGCTTGGAAGTCAAGTTCACGTAAATTCTAACCCAGACTGGGCACGGCCAACCTGCTAGGCTGACGTCAGCCTGACTCCGGGTGTGCACGCATGCTGTGGGCCGCACGTAGGGTGGGCGCGGCGTCGACTTCACGCTAGTCGGCAGCTGTGAGCCTTGGAGCCGCCCGAGCCCAGACACGCGCTTCCCCAAAACAACCAGGGTGCTTGGGCAAGACTCCTCAAGCCGCCCGAATTTCCCGGGCTGCCCAGAGCTGCAAGCTCTCAACTCACTAGGCAGCGGCAGTCGGAGGTGATGCTGTCAGCCTCACAGCTGACGGACTCTGCTCGTCAGCTGTCCCCGACGGGGGGCTCCGGTGGGGCCCCGAGTGCTGTGGGCGGCCGGAAGGAGCAACGAGGTGGAGCCTTTGGTGTTCAGGTTCATCTGTAGCCTGGCCCGCGTGGTCGGTTTTTGTCTGACGGCCTGTGAGAAATCTGAAGCCCCAGGTCATGGGGACGGAAGGGGCCACCAGCTGTCCGGGGCTGGGCAGAAAGTGGGCCCACGCTGGGGCGCAGCTCAGGCTGTGTGCCTTTGCTCATGGGGGTCCCTCGTGCTGGCTCAGCGGGAGTGGCACCCCCAGTGTGCGGCAGGGGGCATGTCCCCCAGCTGTCGCTTGCGGGGAGGGGGACGCTCCTCGCAGCCCTCGCTCCTGCGGATGGAGCCCGACGGCATCCCTGTGACTGCAGCGGCATCCCTGTGACTGCAGTGGGCCTGTGACTGCAGACGGCCCCCGTGACGGCCGAGCCAGGGCTTCCCTCCGAGGAGTAACTGTGTGTCCTGGGTTTTCAGAACTGGGTGCTGGAGATTCTGCAGAGCGCCGCCCGCGACGCCAGGTCCGCCTACGAGCTGCTGCGCGACTACAGCCTCCTCACGTGGGTCCTGCACACCCTGGAGAGCAGCCGGTGAGCGCCTGCGCGCGTCGGCCGGCAGGGGGCGCCCGGAGACGGTGGCGGCGCTGCTGGCTCCGCCCCCACGGGGAATGCCCGCTGGCGCAAGCGCGGAGGCAGGGTCCTCCCCTGCCACCCTTCCCCGGGAGCCAGCTCGGGGCGCCATCGCGGCGTCCTCTCACTTCAAATCCCCGCGTGTCTGTCGACTGGGGTGACGCCGTTTGGTGGCCGCTCTACCGGCCAGCCCTCTCATGACAGCGGCTAGCAGACGCCCGCCGTCCGCCCGGGGTCCGGGGGTGCGAGTGGGTGCTGGTCTGAGTGTCGCCCTTGACGACTCCCACACGCTGGCGGGCTCTCGGCCCGGGGGCGGGGACTGGGGCTCGGACCACAGGGGTTAAACCCTCACGGTCCTGGGGCTGGAGTGAGGTCGGGCCTGTGTGGGTGGGTTCTGGTGAGGCCTGCGTCCTGGGCTCACAGACCTGCCTTCTCGCTGCGTCCGCAGGCTGGGGACAGAGAGGGGAGGGCTGGTGTCGCCCCCCTTCTCACAAGGGTGCTATCCCCACCCCGGGGCCCCACCTCCACCCACAGCACGTTGGGGGTCAGGACTTCCACGTACGAATGGGGGGCATGGTTCAGCCCGTGGTGTGAGCTGTTTGGGTTCCTAGTGATCCCCTAACTCTGAGGCTCCCCGGAGGACAGGCTGGTGCGGCAGACGCTGCGTGCCGGGAGGGAGCGTCTCCCAGAGCGCGGACCTCCGAAATAAGCCAGGGCCAGTGGGCCCGCTGTGCGTTGTTTAAAGCCCTTTTTTAAATTTCTCTAAAAGAAAGCGTCCTAAGTCTAGAATGCATTTCTGGACACTGGCGTCCAGGCTGTGTCCGATCTAGGGAAGCACAATGGGTTGTGGCCTGCGTGTTTTGGGGGCCGAGTCGGTCCCAGGAAGTGACACCGGGGCTCCAGCTGCCTGTCCGGCTGGAAAGGAGTCGAGCCGCGCTGGGTGGGGCCGGGTCTGCAGCGGCCCCTGTGCACCTGTTTGGGGCTGCAGGGGCGGGGCTGAGCAGAGGGAACTGTGGGGGGGGCGGCCTGCTGCCTGCTGCCTGCTCGGCCCCCTGAGAGGCCTGGGGAGGAGGGGACGTGACTGGGAGCATTCTGCGTTTGGCCACAGGTTCCTGGAGACCCAGCTGCTCTCCAACATCATCAGTTTGCTGCACACACTGTGGGTGACCAACCTGGGGGACAAGGGGACAGAGCGGGGCAGCCAGCCACTGGGCCCGCCCGGGTCCCAGGAGCCCCCGAAGCTGCTGGCCCTGCACCTGGTCAACGAGTTCCTCTACGTTCTCACTGCGCTCGCGAAGCACCTGAGGTGGGCCCCACCCTGGCCTGGCCCCGGCACGGTCTGGGCGCTGTTGCCTCACACTGGTCCCCCTGGCCTGGTCCCTGCAGGTGGGCTCTGGCCAGAGCCGCAGCTGGCTGTGGGTGGCGTTGGGAAACCCCGTTCTAGCTGTTTTCTCTTTTCCACTCCCCCTTCCTCGGACTCCGGTCGAGGCCCGAAGACCCGAACCGAGTCGTGCCGGCTCACTAGCTGGCGACCACCCATCCCAGCGCTCACAGGCGTTTTGTAGGAAAACCGTGTTTTCCGCGCGGCCCTGCCTGCTCAGGCTCCTTGTCCGTGAACTTTCCTGAAAACCTGAGCATTTCCACCTGAGCCCTTGGAACGCTCTTGCTGTCCCCAGGCGGCCCCGTTCTCCGCAGCCTCCTGCATGTGCCCTCGCACTTCCGGTCTGCTGGCTGGGCCCAGGAGCCTGGCTGCAGGCGGACGTGTCTCCGAGTGGGTGCTGCCCCCATGAACGCCAGGCGGGTTCTTGCTGCTCTGAGGTCATCCGGGCCGTGGGTGCTGAGTGTGGCCCCTCGTGGGGGCTGATGGGCACGTGGTCTCTGAGGACTGGCCGCTGCCCCAACAACGGCCGCAGGTTTCAGATCGTGAGGAGCCGTCCACATTGAGTCCTCGCAGTTCACAGGGACAGTGCCCCCAGTGGCCAGTGTCAGGCCCGGCCATGGGCCCTGCTGTCGTCCTAGGCTCCCCAGAGCCTCCCTCTCAGTCTGAGCGCGCTCAGTCTGCTCGGCGGCTGGCGCCCAGCCCTCAGGCTCTGTGCCCCACTGTCCATCTGTCCGTCAGTCGTGGTCTCCAGACACATCCGCACCTCCAGGGCGAGGTCAGACCCAGTCCCCTCGCCATCCCCCGAGCACTGCCACCTGCTGCGCGGGCTGCCTGTGGGCGGCCCGTGCACACACCCTTCCCCGGGGCGCGCTCTGCCCCGCCACCCTCCCCGTCTGGGGCTGCAGGACCAGGGGGCAGTGCTGCTCAGCCAGCGCCTTACTCCCAACAGGCCTGGCTTGGCCCCCACACAGCTGGCCAGCTTCTTCGAGGCGCTGGACTCCGTGCTGAGGTACCGGGCCACCGTCACGCAGGCCTTCAAGGACATGGGCCGCTTCACCGTGAATGATACAGTGCTGTCCACCAAGGATGCCCTTGTCCTCCTGCACAAGTGGAGCCTCCTCGAGAGGGACACGGTGCTCCAAGAGGCCCTGAGGGCCGCCGCGGAGAAATTCCACATCAGGGAGCTGCTGAGTGCGTGCGGGGCCCCGCTCTGGTCTCACATCCCCATTCTGCACGTCCCCCAGAGCATCCACACTGTTCCCTCTCTGGGCAGCATCCCCGTAGCAGACGAGGCTTAGAGATGGCCTGTCCGTCACTGTTGCCAAGGGCGACCTAGGAAAGCCCAGCTTTGTGTCCACTCTGCCCCATCAGGGCACTCACCTGTCCCGGCAGTGACGCCACCGCAGCCCAGCCCCATGCACCTGCTGTGCACCAGACGGGGCAGCATGTCCTGCAGAGCAGAGCTGACCCCTCGGAGCCTGTGGGTGCCCCCTCTGCCCCTCCACTACCCGTCTGGGGGGGGCACCCGCCTCACCCCGTCTTCTCTCTGTAACAGAGATGCTCAAGGACAAGAACAAGCCTGCCACGCCAGCCCGAGCCAGAGGCCCCCGGGGCCGGAAGAGGGGGCCTGGGGAGGTGGAGGAGCCGGCGGAGTCAGCCGCCCCTGAGCTGCAGGCGTCCAGCTTGGAGACATGCAGGGGCCTCCTGAGGTCCATCCTGACCCACTGGTCGCCAGTGTTCCCCAGTCCCGATCCCACTCAGGACCCCAGAGACCAGGCCACACCCCAGAGCCACGCCACAGGCCCCATGTACGCCATTGCCTCTCTGGTGGTCAGCTGGGTGCTGCGGTCAGCGGCTGAGCACTCGCTCAGCAGGGCCGAGGCTGCTGGGCTCTTCCGCTGGCTTCAGCGCTCCGTCGTGCCGCAGCCGCCGGTCGTGGCCGACCTGCTTACGGACAGCGCGGTGAAGAGCAGCTTATTCAAGCTGTACAGCCAGCTCTGGGGTGTGGAGGGGCTGGGGGACCCCGAGGAGAGAGTGGCCTGCCAGCCCAACACAGTCATGCTGCAGCTGGTGGCGGCCCTGAGTCCTGCGTGGACGCCCCTGCCCCCGGCGGTCGAGACCCTCCGCCTGTCTTCTCTGGACGACAAGGAGGAAGCCACGCGAGGTGAGCTGGCTCGCAGGTCAGACGGGTGAGGGTGGGTGGCCCCCAGCATGATTCTGGGGACCGTGGACAGTCCCTGCCGGGCCCTGAGGGGGGAGGGTGGGAGTGGTACCTTTGCTTGAGGATGAGGCCTTCAGTGAGATCATCTCACAGTGGAGGAGGACCAGAGCCTTGTGTCCCGCGGGGATTGTCCCTCCCTGCAGACCCGTGGCTCTCCTGAGTGTCCACTGTTTCCGTTTCACACTGGCCAGATGCACGCGTGTACAGGCGTGTGTGCATGTGCACACTCAGTGCAGGCACACCCAGCGCGTGCTCGGCGTTCAGCAGGTGCCCGACTCGGGCTCGGTGCGGGCACGCACAAGCAGCAAAGGCTTTGCATCCTGAACGAGAGCCCCGGGGACGCTGTGGCCGCCTGCCTGGGGCTTCCTCCCCCAGGGGCCAGTTTCTCTCACAGACGCGGGGAGCAGGGGAGGGGCAGCCGGCGGCCCAGCAGGGAACCTCAGCTGGTAGCCGGGTGACCTCCCTCTCCTTGGGCAGCAGGCGGGGCGCTGACCCCTCTGCCTGCCGAGCTGCACACACACCAGGGATGGCGGGTGATTCCGCGATGCTCCTCTCGAGCCTTGGCGTGGTTCCTGGCTCGGGCGGTCAGACCGAGAGGAGAATTGGCTCGTAGCATCTTTTCCTACATTCGTCAAATAAAAAGATACGTTGATTCAGTGGACGAAACGATTAACCCAAAAGTTAAGCAGCAGCAAAATTAATCTCTTCTATCCACTTGCTCACCTCGGTGGCCGCAGGTGTGCGTACGGTCTGTGGGGTGCTTCGCCACCTGCGCCCCCTGCGTGGGGCGGGTGACCGCTCGCCAGCCGAGTGGGTTTGCCCCCTGACGGCCCCGCTGTCCCCTTCCCTCAGCCTCCGCGGCCTTCCTGCTGTCCCTGTACATCAAGGACGTCTGGCTGGGGGCCCCGCAGCCGGACACCCTCCTCGCCCATGTCCAGATGGTCTGCGATGCTGCAGGGGACGCACCGAGCGGTGACCAGGAGGCCATCGTCAGGCTCTGCGAGGACATCGCCGCCTTGGCCCCGACTCGGGACACCCTGCCGGCCGGGTCCTAGAAGTTTGGGTCCTTTTCCATGGAAGACACGCCCATGATGAGCTTGTGTATGGACTCAGTTTCCTGACAGGAAGTCGGCTCTGTTTATTTGAGCAGAAAGCAAACTCAAGGGACTGGGTGTGTGGTCAGCCTCGCGGTGGCCGGGGGCCCTTCGGGGATCGGCAGGGCGACGCCTCCTCTCTGGGGTTTGCCATTCTCAGAGGAAGCAGCCACAGTGAGCGGGCAGTCCCGGCGCTGATGTTGAAGTGACGGGCTCGTGGGAGGAGAGCGCGGATGGGGCGGCTTCGTGTTGTCTTTCTGCGAGAGTCGTGACGCAGCCTCGCGCGCGTCTGCTCAGTAAGCAGACTCCTGCCGAGTTCTTCACCCTGGTCAGGTGGAAGGCTGTTCCGTCACCCCGTAAAGGATAAAACCGATTCGATCTTTGCTTGGAGTCAGCAGCCTGCATTTTTTAAAATTGTGTTCCAAAGAGGAGATTTTGAAACCTGGTAATAAACTATTTTTGTGAAGTTTCTGTGTTTTGCTTAATTGGCGCTCACGGGCTGTTGTATGCCAGAGGCCTGTGTTCTGGTGTCCAGGAGTCAGCGTCGGCGGTTGCCACGGCAACGGGCGTCCTCGCTGACCCGTGGGATGCGCAGTGTTGCGGGTCCACTTGCAGAAGCTCAGCCTGTGTGTGTGCAACTCAGTGCACACCCACGTCGCCCCCACGTGCACCCGGACGCCTGGGGCCTTGGCGCACGTCTCCATGGGGCCCCTCCTGCCCGTCATTGGTCCTGTGACGCGCTGACCACCGCGAGCAGCTCGGTCGCGGCCCCGGCGCTCCTCAGAACCTCCTGCTGTTTCCACAGCAAGTGTCCTAGCCACGGCCGGAGCAGTGCTTGTTCACACCTGGTCCCCCTCAGCCACAAAAGGGCTCACTGCCCAGCAGCAGGCAGCGGTCACCCCCGTCCCGTCCCCCAGACGCTTGTCACGGTGTCCTCTGAGAACGCTCCGCAACCAGGGTCCTGAATGCAGGTTCGCATTGGAAAGGAAGTTTTTCGTTCCTCTCTCGCACCCTTTCTGCAACTCAGGACCTCCGTGTCTCCTCGGCTGCCTTTCTGACCCACGACCCCAGGCTGGCTAGGCCCCTCTCGGCCCGGGCCTCTTAAGAACAGCGCATCAGCCGGCCGAGCCCACGCCAGCGCTGCATCGCAACGGTGAGTGCAAAGGCTGAAACGTGGCTTGTGAAGACCAGTGGGGGGTGCTCTGAAATCTTTATTTACACATATCACTTTCCCTCCCCCATGTGACCACAGGCAGCGAGTGAGCCGGGGAGCGCACTGAAACCCCCACCACCGGGTGGGCTGCGCCGGCCTGGGCCAGTGCAGCTCGCACATGCGTGTCCACGCACCCCGGTGCGGCCCCCTCACACATCACCCTTCCCGTGACTTGTGTGGCTTTCAGGTGGCACACGTGCCTGGGTCAGTTTGTGTCACGGGCCACTCGGCGGTGGCCGGTGTTTGCCGGCGTCCATTCCATCTCCAGGGGGCGGCCAGCTGGGCTTGTGGCCAACGTCAGCTGATGCTGTGGGGTCCCTGCAGAGGGCCCGTTCCCACGGGGGAGGGGGGTGGGCCTGGGGGGCAGTGGGGGTCAAGGGCGCGGGGCCCTCCTGCCCCCGCTGCTGTGGTTCCTTGACGGAGCTGGGTGCAGCCTGTGGGGTCCCCTGGGGGGCCCTGTGGGGCAGCAGGTGCCTCAGGAGGCGGAGGGGGAGGTCCAGGCGGAGACCCCAGGGGCAAGTGGGCTGGTGCTGGGCATGGTTCCTGTGGACAGAGGACAGAGACAAGAGGCAGGTCAAGGCTGGCCAGAGCACTGTCCCTCTGGGGGTTTTGCACCCCACCCTCCTGCCTGTATAAGCCCGTAGGGAAGGCGCCATGCAGCGCAAGCACCTCGCGGTGGCGGGGTCAGAGTGCCAACTGTCCCCACAAGGGCCAGCCCGGGTCACGGAGGCCGCCATGTGGAGACATGGAAGGAAAGAGGAAGTGCTGGACCGGACCGAAGAGGCTGGGAGGGACCCAGGGGCAGGCAGGGCCGTCCTTTCAGAGGACGCTAGCATGGAAGGAGCAGCTGGTCGGAGTACGTGGGGTTCTCTCCCCACTGAACCTTACTCGGGACCCGAGGTGCTGCCCTGAGCCCCTCCCGCCTGCAGCACGGGGCCTGGACAGTGGACAGCACTGTCCTTGGCGAGCCGCGGCTGCCTGCGTGTCCCAGGGTGTGCAGCCTCCCTCAGGAGGGCCCTGGCTGCCATTGCAGACTGTCCCACCCAGCACACAGGTAATTTCATTGATTAGTTAACAGCCCCACCCCCGCCCCCCCACCGGAATCTCTGGGCAGTAAGAATCTGCCTGAAGTCCTAAAACTGCGTGAGTTCTAAAAACCGAAAGAAGGGTGGGTTTTTCACTGCTCAGCCTTGGGTTCCTGCCTGTCCCACGTGTGACCGCAGGGCACAAGAAGTGGCCCGGTGAGGGGGCTGTGCGCAGGGCGGGTCGGGGGCAGGCAGGTCTGCACATGCTCAGGTCCCAGTCCTCATGGAATTGGCCCCGTGACCCATGGGGGGCTGCCCTCTGGTTCCTGGAGGGGCTTCGGGGCTCCCCACGCTGCCCTCTGTCGGCCGAGCTCTGCTCTTCTCCCTGCAGCACCGCCTGCGCTGACCCCTTGTGCCCACTCCCCGAGACTCCCTGGACCCCCATTGTGCCCACTCCCCGAGACTCCCTGGGCCCTGTGGCATCGGCTGGCTTCCTTCAGGTCCCCTCCATACAACCTGGCCCCAGCTCTCCGCCAGCCCATGGGCTCCATCCCTGGTCCCGTCCACTCCGCAGGGACAGGGACCGCAGCAGCTGGGGGCAGGCCACGCTGGAAGGGGACACCAGAGTGGGGGTCCCTGGGCCAGTGCAGGAGGATTCCAGAAGAGCCAGGCCCCAGTTACTCCCTGGAGCTCCTAGACTGACCTCCAGGTTAAGCCCCGAGGCCCACGGTGGGCACTCGGTGGGACTGGTGGCCCCAGAGAGCTGCCCAGCAAGGCCCCCAGCACCCACGTTGTCTGTGCTCTGTCGTGTTGAGTGGTGTACGTGGGCGTGGTTCACACGCAGTGAAGTTCACAGGCAAAACCAGTGTATTCTAGGGAATTTTCTTCACCCCAAAAAGGTGACCCATTAGCAGCAGCCAGCCTGCTCCCCGTTCCCGTGGGTGCGCCTGTGCATGGCACCTCCTCCAGTGGCACCCTCGGCCCACGGCCGGCTGTGTCTGGCCCCTCCTCTCGGCACCAGGTCCTCAGGCTTATCCGCCTCAGCCAGGCATCCCTCTTTATGGCTGAGTGACATGCCACTGCGTGGTCGCGGCCTCGCCCCGCGAGCCGACCACACACCCGCCCAGGTGGGGATGCTCACCGCGCCGGTGGGGAGCCCGACCAGGACATGCAGAGCAGGACGAGAAACAGGAGCAGCACGAAGGCCACCAGGCTCGCCCAGAAGGCAATGGCGATGGCATCTGTGGGGGAGGGGGACCAGCATCAGTGAGTCACGCAGAACCTGCCCCCGCCCCCCACGCCCCACAGAGCAGGGAAGGGCCAGTGCCGCGGGGTGTCCGGCCTCCCAGCGTCCCGCCCACCTGCCCCTCGGCTGGCCCTGGCTGCTGGGACGTAAGGGCAGCGGGAAGGGGCTTTGTCAGGAGTGGCCGTCTGTTGAGGGGAAATGGAAACAACTCAGGGGTGCCCCGTGGGCGAGGACAGTTTCCCCTCCTTTTTCCTTGGGAGGGAGAAGAAGGGGCCGGGGGCAGCCCCCGGGGCAGAGCTACCCACCGCCCCTGAGAGGGCTGCAGGGCCTTGGGCGAGCAGCCGGGCAGGAGCTGGGGAGTGAGATGGAGGGTGTGCATGGGGCAGAGTGCCCCCACCCGCTGTGGGGCAGAGCGGGTCCTCCCCTCGGGGCCCTAGCAGGGGCAAAAGCGCATCTGCAGTGACCACCATGGCTGTTTTTGTGGCGGAGGCTGACCAGGCAGGGGAGGCCGACCGGGTGGGGGAGGCCGACAGGGTCGGGGGGACGGGGGGGGGGGGCCCGGGAAGCACCTGGCCCCTTCTGGCCCCTTCTGGCCCCGGGGTGGAGCCCCGCAGGTCAGAAGTGCCGTTCTCCGGGCCCCGTGCAGGAAAGCCTGTCAGTTGCTGGGGGACTGTTGCAGTTGGCAGGGTTCCTTGGCGGGTGATGGTGGCCGTGGGCTCAGAGCACAGGGTCACTGTTAGTGTCTGCACGTGTCTCATCCCAGACACGCTCGCAAGCCCAGGACAAGATGCCCCCACCAGGCACGCTGGGCCCCAGCAGCTGTGGCCAAGGGTGGCCCCTGGAGTGGGGCCACCGACGGGCACTCATTAAGCACCTACCACGGCGGCCGTGCCAGCGGCCTTTCAGGACTCAGAGGCGCTGGCCCAGCCCCCTTGAGCTCCTGAAAGCCCCCTCCCCGACCAGCATCCCCCTCTGGGCCCCGCGTGGCCGCCTACCAGTGCTGGCTCTGCCCTGCCTCACGTCTGTGCTGCTCAGACAGGAAGAGGCTTGTGGAGTGTGAGCCAGTGAAGGCGCCAAGCGCTGCATGCGTGGGGGTTGGAGATCTGTGTGTCCCTGCGGGGTAGACCGTGGCCTTTGAGTAAAGAGTGTCTGTCACAGGTGCTCCCCATGACCCCGGACAGGTGGAGGGACTCACTGAGGATGTGTGAGAGTCGATCTCAGACCCTAACAGTTCTTGTCCGACACAGCGTCCCAGGGAAGGAGGGAAAGACAAGCCCCACCACCCCACATGCACCAGCAGCCTGGCGGCCAGGGCCAGCAGGGCCCGGGCTGGCTGTCCACTCTGTTCTGTCCCCGGGCTGAGGAGCCCACAGCAGCACCAAGAGCACAGAACTGTTTAAGGGGACCTTCTGGCTCCTGGGAATGTGCACACGGGTGGCGAGGTCTGTCTTGAGTTCGAGACTTTTCAAAGACATTGCTGTAGTTCTTTTCCCTGAGTCTGTCTGGGCCGAACTGACAACCACATGCCGGGAGCAGGATCTGGGGCGCTCCCTCTCGCTGACTGTCCCGGCCGCCCCTACCTCGCTCAGCCCCCTCCCAGAGCCACGGTGCATGCACGGCCCCCGGGGCTGAGCCTCCAGAAAATGGGAGAGGGTGGGCAGGTTCTGCAGGGCTGGGCCAGGTCTCGCAGACGCTGGTGCTCTTCCTTCTTCGTCATAAAAACGAGGCCGGGGTTCAGGGCTTCAGCGCCCGGATAAGTTCCGTTGGAACCTCTGAGGAAATAGCTTCAGAACCTGGGTGGTCCAGAACTCCTCCTTGGTCTCCCTCCCCCGCCCCCTCCAGCTCACACTCTTTGCGTCTGCCCTGGGTCACTGTCCCCACACACCAGGCGGGACCAGAGACAGCACCTGTCACAGAGCACAGTCCAAGGGCCGAGTGAAATTTGCATTTTGTCAGAACAAAAGGGCGATCAGGAACTGTTTCCTATATTCAGTTCTCTTCCATCTCGTTCTGTTGGAAAACACAGCCAAGAAAGAGGGCTCCCTTCCGCCTCCTGCACAGGGTCAGCCTCAGGGCTCACAGGGAACATTCTGTCCGAGGCCGCCCTTCCCAGCGCTGGGACGGGTCAGACCCCCAGGCTGGTTTCCACAAAGACCAGGCTGGCTGACAGTGAGGCTGGTCCAGCCCGGACCCGCCCTTTCTCCCCGCTCCTCCCCTCCCCCCCGCTCGGGCTCCCTCTCCCATTCTCCCCCGCTCCCTCCCTCCCTTCCTTCCTGAGCCCTGCTGGTGGAATGCGGAGAAGGCGGCAGCCACAGTGGATTGACAAGAGAAGGTTCTGGATGGCATGGTTGGTCTGCATATCCCATTGGGGGATTTCTTATCCAAACTTGGAGTTAGCAAGTTCATTCAATTAAAATACTTCCTACTCGCTGTAGGCACCTCGGTTTTGCTCAGCGAAAAGTGCTAAGCTTCAGTTTCAACGTTCCCTCAAATGCTACTCCCAGGCTGCAGTGGAAGCTCAACTCCAAGATCTCCCCTCCCTGGGGACGAACGTGGGGTGAAGGCCTGAGGCTCCAGCGGTGGGTGGTTCTGAGTTTGAATTCTGACTCCCCCATTTCCTAGCTGCGAGATCTCAGTCAGTCTGGCATTTTCCCGTCTCTGAATCCGTTTCTGCCTCTGTTATGGGGATCATAGTATGTGTTATACAGACTGTTGCACAGGTTAAATAAGATGTGCAGGTATAATGCACATGGCCTGGCTCCTTGTCTGATGGTTGTAAGGTGATCTATAAATAGAACGATATTATTTCTGTTAAGAGGGCTTGTCATGGCGTCCTTCGGCCTCACTGAAATGTGAGATGTGAGCACAGTAATTGTGGCCTAGGTTGCTAGCTGTCAATCCTAATGTCTGCTGCCAGGCCCTTCTTGAGTAACAGAGCCTCTGCCTGTAGCTGGGCACATGGCTGCCGGGACAAAGACTGCCGTTTCCCGCCTCCCTTGCAGCTAGGTATGGCCATGTGACCAGGTCCTGGCCAATGAGATGTGAGTAGAACTGTTACTGGACAGTTTCTTGGAGTCTCCCTGCAGAGACTGCTGGACGTGTACTACCTGTGTCCCTTCTTATTCTCTCACCACTTTTTCTGCCCAGAACATGGCTGTGATGCAAGAACATGGCTTGGAACATGAGGAAGAGGGACACGTCCCAGGGATGGCAGAGCGATGAGCCAAATGAGGCTTGCTCCCGAGTGTTTGGTGGAGCCACCCCTGCCCCCACCCCGCAGATGTTCACAAGGGAGAGAAACCGACTGTTTCCTCTGGCCCTCTGTTCATTGTGGCCAACGCTCTTCATTGAATCAGCAAGAAGCAGCTGACTTTCTGAATGAACGCGCCAAATCTTACAGATCCAGGTGAATGCTGACCTTCAGAATATATTGATCAAACACTTACCAAACACTCATAAGCATTTATAAATTCTCTTGGAGTTCCCTTCAGGGACACACGCCAATGTTGCTCATAGTTTGTTCCTGACGCCCCATGCACATTGGGTGACAAATTTCATTCACCCGATTGGTTTCTTCATGATTCCTAAATATTTCCCTAAAGTGAGCTGACCCTCAAAAGAGCCACATAGCACACAAAAGAAACATCACTGTGAATGTCTGACGTATGTGCTGTGCTGGCAATGTTCCGAAAGAAGTTTCTGAGCAACTGCAGAATCACCCGAGCGGAGCACCTCCGTGGGGGCCGGCCTGGACGGGCAGTGTGTTCCAAGTGCACACCCTCTTGGCTGCTTAAAGTCCCCGTCCCTGCTCTGGTCCGCGGGCCGGCTGTGCTGAAGAGTGGAAGTCGTGGTGAAGGGCGTGACCTGAACGGGTCAGTCTGAGCGAGGGAGGCAGGCAGGCAGGTCCTCCGCTCAGTCTTCCCACGGGAGCCCCTGCGCTGTGCTCACACCTTCACCCAGGGCTGTGTGTGCGCGTCCTCCAGCTGCTCTTGGAGCGGCAGACAGACAGACTGCCTTCCTACGGTAGCTGCCACGGCAGGGCGCCCGTGGAAGCCAGTATGGGCCACGACCGGTTCTTCCCGACCCACACTTAAAGGAGGAAGGCACAGTGGCCTGAGAGGGGAAGGGGGCAGCCGGAAAGCCCGGCCCACCCAGGGGAGTCGCACGTCACTGCTCCCTGCAGGGAGCGTCGACCGGGCCAGGAGGCGGGTCCCATCCCCTTAGGACCAGCAGCGTCACAGCTGTGAGACTGGAACATGGCTGGTTCTCTCCTGAGCTTAGCCCCTGAAAGGGGGCAAATGAAAGATCAAACAGCAATCAGCCCATCTAGGCAGCGCCTGGGGAAGGTGTTAACCTTTTCAGGAAACAGTCCGAAGCCATGTGTGAAAATCACAAGCGGGGAAAATCCTCGCCAAGTTCCCGTCACAAAGTCCTGCCAGCGCCCAGGCCTTTCCCGGAAACGGGCAGCCCGCATTCTGCAGCCCGCACCAGGCGCTCCATGACACAGAAGAAGCCCTTGGCGTCTCCGGGTTCTGCTCGACCCTGAGGGACCGAAGTCCAGTGGGGGCACAGACACAGAAGTCCCAAGTCCTGCCCACTCGCTGACCCCTGAGCCCAGGTGCTTTTCTCTCTCAGAGCAGAACCGGCCTGGCCTGCCTCACCCCAGCCCGCTGCCCGGGCGGCGGCCTCGCCTCCTCGTCTGCCCGAAAGCGTCCCCGCTCACGGAGCGCTCCCGCGTCCTGCCCTCCCGGGGCCCGCCGCCGTGCAGAGCTGGGCCGTGATGTTCCCTGGTGTGTTTGACCGGGGAAGGCACCCGACCCAGAGCAACTGGTGGGGAGAGGAGGTCACACTGTCAGCAAAGAGGTGGCCTGCTTTTCTCGAGTGACCTCTGTCCATCCTCCCCCCAGACTCCCACGCACCTGACCCCACCTACAAGCCAGGTGACAGCACCTCTCTGAGCGCCCAGCAAGGACCCCAATCACCACGGTAAACAAGGGACAACGTGGCAATGGGGGCACGGGGTGCGGATGATGGAGACCTCTGTGTTTGTGTTTGGCATTTTTTAGGCTTTTTTTCTTTTTTTTAGTAAACCTGTCGGAACTGCAACACTGAGGACAAAAGCAGGTGAGACGCCTCTGCTTGGCCCTCGACCGCGGAGGGAGTGCCCGTCCCCGAGGCCACTGCTCGCCACGGCTTCTGGGACCGTTCCTCACGCTCAACGCAACACACTTCTAGAACACCTCGCGGCTCCTCGCGGGGATCCACGGAGGAAGGTTTGACGGCACAGGAAAACAGCGCTGTGCCGTCAGGAAGGACCGAGCTTGGCGCTGCAACGCAGCCGGCACGTGTACAGAGACGGCTCCCTGTCCGCTTCAGTGAGATGCGAGACGGGACCTGTGTCACGTGTAACCCTCACTGTGTGCGGAGAACGTAGAACATAAACTCAGAGGCGGCGTGGAGGCTGGGACGCCCGGGACAGAAGGAGGAGGCCGAGGTGTGCCATGTCCACCTGCGCGGGCGCCGCTGTGGGTCCGGCTGCGTCCACCTGAAACGAACTTCCGAAGAGACTGAGACACTTTTGAAACTGGCGGCTCTTTTACGATGGATTTCTTGGCAGCATTTACCGTATTTGTCTGGGGTTCCAGAACAAGGGGGGGCGTCTTCAAATGACAGGTTTCGTGGTTCTCACTGTCTGGATGCAGATGGAGAAGAGAGGCATTGCCTCTGTCCCCTGACACGTGCGGCTTGGACCATCTCTATTAAAACACCCATAGATGTCTACTCGTCGTGGGGGACCGAGACGGCCGCTCCCTGTGGGTGTCAGAAGCCCCCAACATCTAGGATTTGGGGGGAGGGTGGGGGTAGCTGGCCTCTCTGGCAAGTCTCCTCATGGAGGTGGGCTTCCTGGGGTCGGGAGATTGGGGGGTGGTGTCTTCCCCGATGACCTCGTTTCTGTGGCGGAGAGAACATCGGCTGCTTTTCCCAGAAACAGAAGTTGTTTGTGGTTCGGGGGCCACAGGTCAAGAGGGCGGCTTTCTAAGACCCGACCTGAAGCAGCAGGACAACCTTTGGGGGGCGCGGGGCCGGATGTCGGGCGCAGGAGCGGGAGTGAGTGTGCGAGCAGACCCGGAACTGCACGTGCATTAACTGAACAGAGGCTGCCGCGCCCTCATCAGCACGCGTCTGGGGTTCCGCACTCGGGCAGTGGATGAGAGTCGGCGCTTACTTCTGCCCTGACGCTTCCTCCCTTACGTGTGTCTCTCTAATCATGAGCTGCCTGTGCAAAAATCTGCAGTTTCGTTTTCTGATTATTTACACCCTGCATCTGAAAACACACCCAAACCTGTCGAACTCCCGAAAACTTCAGGAGGTGCTGGGACACAGCAAGTCCTCAGCAAACGCGCCAGGCGCCTGCGTGTGACCTCTGGAAGTTACAAGTGGCACAGGGACAGGAACGGTCCCCACAACGCAGCCCAGATGACCCCCCGGGTCCCCTCTGAGGGCTCTGCCTCCCTCCGTCCGTTAACTAGGAGCGTCCGTCCGAATGGCTTCCGCTCTGACTGGCGTGCCCCAGACTGCCTTTCCTTTCCAAGGAAAAGCCTGCGGACAGAAACACCCAGGGGACCCGAGGCTTGGAGAGGCAGAGCACGGGCTCCCGGTGCCAAGGCTTTTTCATGCTCATTTATTTCCTCACGATAGCACGTTAGCTACCGTGACTGAGTAGCTGGAATAATCAGGGAAAAGTGTTGACAAAGGACCGGGTTACCCAAGAGATAAAGGCCGGCAGGGCGATGAGCAAAAGGGGTCACCTCGTGCTGGCCATCCTTCCCGAGGCCAGGAAGGCCACGAACCCCAGTGGGTATTTCCATAGAAATTACGAAGTCATCCAACTTAGGGGACAGAGAAAGTAACGCCCTCCCCAGTCTGCGCCTCGACAGAAAACCCGAGATCTACGTCGGGGAGAAACCCACCGCCCTTCCCGGAGTCCCAGACAAAGGCAGTTCCGTCGAGACGCCCGTCTCCCTGAAAGGCACGTGCTGCTTCCAGAGACTCCTGGGTGCCCAGATGTCTTACAGGAGATGACAGAGCCCCCCCGCCCCGCCCCAACCTTGTGTCTCTGCGAGCAGGGTCAGGCCCAGGCCCCACTCGCCCGTGGCAATGCAGAGCAAACAAGGGAACAGGGAAAAGTCCCTCAGGCCCCTGCGGCCGCCGCCTGGCCGGCCGGCCCGGTCAACACTCACGTTTGTGGGCCCTCAGCTTCCTCTCGTCCACGGGCATGAGGTCCAGGTAGTCCAGGTAGTACTCGTAGCCGTAGTCCGGGGCCGAGGCATTGGTGCCGTTGGCCATGGTGCCGGAGGCCGCACGGCCAGAGCTGCTGTGTGTCCCCGGAAGAGACTGGCCCCTGATTTCTGTGAAGTCACCCAAGTGTGTCTGCTCGTCCCCAGGCCTGGAGCTGCCCGCGAACCAGGGCCATTGGCTGGAGAGCGGCCAGGGGCTGTGCCTGACCCGCCCCGCGCTCACAGCGCACTCCGCTCCGACCACCCCTTCTTGATCGAACTCCAACACAAACAGCGCTGCAAGGCCGGAGCCGGGCCGCGGCCCACGGGTGCCCCTCGCTGTGAGGACTGGACAGGGCAGGGCAGCCGACCCCCACGCCCCTCAGGCGCAGGATGCAGAATAAGGCTAGAGAGGGCAATCACTTTTTTCCTTTTGCCTTAAATATGTAAAACGTTAATAACACCAAGACAGAAACCTGCCGCGCCCTCGGCTCTCGTTAGGACGGTGTTCGATGCCGCCAGGCGAGCAGCAATCACGGGCTCAGGCTCTGCGTCTGAGCGCAGAAACGGGGGCATGCGGGCCCTGAGCTGCCGCTTCTGTCGTGCACACGGAGCTGGGAAATGAAACCAACGGAACCCCCAACTGAGTGCCCCCCTCTGGCCCCAGTGTTTGTCCCAGCCCCTGAGAGCCCACCAGCCAGCAGCACCAGCACAGGCGGCCGAGGCTCTGCCTGGCCGAGGTCCCCCGGGGACGGACGGAGCTGCTGGGCCACGGGCCACGGTGGTCGGCTGACAGCAGTGTGATGAGGACTCCCCGGGTTTCCCCAGGGCCAGTCTCCAAGTTACACCCCAGCTTCTCTCAGGGCTGCAGACACCGGCAAGAGGAACTGCCTGTGACGGGAGCCCTAGAATTTAGCCTTTGAGTTCAGAAGTTCAAGTACACTGAATGCTGGGGGCCTTTGCCTCCAGCTTACCAACGTTCTGCCTTTCTTGACTCAGGTCTACACCACCCCAGTAGAGCGGGGTGTTGGCCGTGTAGACAGCCTTCCCAGACCACCTGGCCTCTCCTGGCTGCAGCCCGCACACACAGCCCCATGGGCCGAGGTACGCGCGGGCTCAGTCCCCGACAAGCAGGCAGAGCTGCTGATTAGGGAGGAAGCAACTTCCTGGTGGTGAGGAGGGACGGCTCAGAAAGCGGGAGAGCTGGGAGGAGCGGGGATCGCCCGAAGGCCTGAGAGCCAGGGGACCGGTCAGTGCCCGGCTCAGGGGGTCAGGGAGACAGCGGGACGCCTCTGTGTTCCAGTTCCCAGGGCGGAGGCCCGTCCACGCTGCGGAGGGCCGGTGGCTTGCCTCGCTCCCCGATTCGAACGCTCGTGTCTTCCGGAACCGTCCCAGACACACCCCGCGATAGTGCCCAGGCCCCGGCTGGTGTGGGGGACCCAGCCAGGTGGACACTGGAGTTAACCTTCCCCTCCCTCCCTCCTTCCTTGTTACATTTTCCAACTGAGCATAATTTAATTACATCTGTTCTGAGTTTTCACTTCTACCTGACAAAATACTAATTGTTGAAATGAACTTATTGGCCCGATGATAATCTTGACCTTAAAATACCCATAAACATGCCCTGGTAGAAAAAAGGATTTTTTAAAAAACTCTCCTTTGACATCAGTCAGAGCTGACAGCCCCCATGAAGGCCAGCTCGCAAGATAACGATGACGCACTTATGTGGACAGACACTTCGGGGACCTTGACCGAAGGCACTGTTTTTCTTCCCACTCTCACTGGGGGTGCGCTTGTTTTTCTAGGGTGTTTTTCTTTTATTTTTTTCGGATTTTATCTATTAATTTTACAGACGGGGGCGGGGGGAGAAAGAGAGGGAGGGAAACATCAATGTGTAGTTGTCTCTCAGGGGCCCCCTGATGGGGACCTGGCTTGGAACCCAGGCATGTGCCCTGACTGGGAATCGAACCAGAAACCCTTTGGTTCGCAGGCTTGCGCTCAACCCACTGAGCCACACCAGCCTGGGCTTTCTAGGGTGTTTTCCATGGGGGGCTGTGCCTGCTTGTGGAGCCTGTGACTGGGAGCCGGGGAAGGTGGAAGGGGAAGGTGGAGGGACAGAACCTAGGGAGGGCAGAGAGCACACAGTCTGTGAACGGGCCGAGCCAGCCCCGTGCTCTGTGCGTTAGCCGCCTCACGGCACTCGGCCTCAGGCGTGGGCAGCACGTTTCCCGGAGGAAGGATGGGCGCCGGCGGGGGTGGGGTGGGGTGGGGGTGGGCAGCCTCCGTGCTCTGCTCAGTGCCTGGGCTCCGCAAACGGGGTGTGCGCGTGTCCACTGGCCCCCAGGGCACATACCACAGACGGGGCAGCCGAAAGCAACACGGACCGGGGATCTGTGTCCCGGAAGCCGGGA